>JAKCPI010008765.1:0-28943 GCA_023213315.1 Euborellia annulipes
TTTTTTTTTTTGAATTAGTTGGAATTAAGGAAAAAATATTTTTATAAAAAAAAAAATCTGGTATGACTGGCGCACAGCACACAACTTTCTCTTACCTTCGGTAATCGAAAGTTGTGTACTGTGCTTGTCACACCAGATTTTTTGTGTCTACATATATTTAGTTCCCGACAGTACGGAACATATGAATTCAGATGTAAAATTTATAAGTATGGGAAAATATTTATATTTTGTTACTATGGCACACATTTCTCCTATCTTCCCTATGAAATACAAGAGTAAAGTGGTCTTCAGAAGATTTCAATTGCAAAATGAGAATATACATTTTAAAGGGAATCTAAAAAATAATTGGTTTTTGAATTTCAAAAAAAAATCGTTGGAGCAAATTTTGAGAAAATCGAAAAAAATTGAAAAAGTGCATCAGTAAAGTACTAGTACTCTTTGGCCGATTTTAATTAAAAGCTTATTTTTCCGGTCCCGGGGGTGTTTAACTTAAATATAAAATTTCAGCCTCATAGCTCAATTCCTTCATCCTTAAAATTGAACACACACCCACACACCCACCCACCCACCCACAGACAGACCATGTCGCGAAAATCACTTTTTGGATTCAGGGGACCTCAAAACGTGAAGATCCATCAAAATCTCGACATCGAATTTTTGACATGAATCCAATACTTTCTCTCTATATATATATTACATATATACATAGGTAAGAGAAAGTAAAAACTTTTATTTATATTATACCTAATATAATCAAGGGCGTAACTAGAAAATTTGGCTGGGGGGCATGGGAGCAGCCATCCTCCGGAGGGCCTGGAAGGCCCCAATCTTTCTTGGGCCGGAAGCTTTCTGGTGGGGGGTGCCTAGTTACGCCCATGAATATAATACAAAATTTCATGTAGATAAAGAAAGTAGATCTATATACAGGTGTATTTTTTGAAATAAAAGACATTTTATTGGCTTATGCCGGGTTGCAAGAACGTATTTAACGGCTCGTTAAACGCTTTTTGTCGTTTAAACCTTCCGCTAAATAATTTTGGGTTGCAAGAACGTATTTAAAGGTGATTGGTTCGTAAAAACTGTCTATAAACTAAATGCTGAAATTCGGACCTTAAAATTATAAAGTATCCACTAACCTGATTTGTTTCATTGAAATAAATAAGAAGTTAGTGACTATATTATCACGCGAGAGAGGTAAGATAGAAATACATTAATTTAATTGAGTTTTCTTTAGTTTCTGAAACGCATTAAGCGATATTATTAATTATTATAGATATTCATCTGACGAAGAGAAAAAGTGAGGTTATAGAATATTCCCAGTTTCTTTATAATTTAACATCTGAAAGTCAGAGCAACCAACGTATTTATTATTTTTATTTTACGATATTTAAATATTTAAACATTTTTTGTTTTGTAACCTAATATTAACAATTAAAATTTAAAGAATACAAATATAATTACTATTTTAATTTCTTTTATAATTTTGGTACTATTATAAATGATACAATTTGACAATGCGCCCTTGCGGTCAACTTGGCCAACTACATAGAAAGCCGTCATTTTCGGTGGCCCAATCGTTTTGCATCTATCTATATATCTTAACAGTAGGGAATAGTTAACAGTTCCTTTAAAGCTGCTTTAGCAACAGCCTATAATTTTAAAGCCCAAAGCGATGTTTACTAACAGACTTTTAAATGTTTACAGAACTGTTTTCTTGCAACCCGGCATTAGTTTAGCAAATAAAATGTATTATTAATTACAATAAAATGCAACGTTTCGGCTTCTAATTCTGCAGCATTTAGATGCATTCACTTTGAACAATAAATACTAACTGAGGAATTTGGCAATCGGTAGTTGCTTGTAGCTGGGAATCGTAGATTAGGACGATAAGGAGAAAGCTTCCCTTTTCTCTCTCACTACTTCAATTTATTTGCAAATATTTCGGCTGTGTATGATCTAATTCTATCTAATTAGATCATACACTGGCATAGAACGTCCATGCACCAAGCCTATGCGCTCAATTGTTCTCGAATATATTTTTACAAAATTGACAATCTCTCTCATAAAATTTATATATTCACTGAAGATGGTCCCTGTATAGGAGCCGAGATATTTGCAAAATAATTGAATTAGTGAGAGAGAAAAAGGAAGCTGGTTTTTTTTTCTCCTTATAGGTACAATCAGACAATTACAATAGCGAGTACATGGAAAGATTTGTGACAAAAATGTATGAATGTCTCTTATTAATTATAAAAAAAAATTATAATCATAATTTAATTTGTAGACCTGAAGATGACCGTCGAATGGTCGAAACTGCAATAGAGATGTATAATGCAGTCGCTAATATCAAAAACATTGTGTGGTTTTATGAAACCACGATGCAAGTGAAACTGTTTTTCGAACTTTAACTGAAAATTTTCAAAAAATTATTCGATTAAATCGCGTTTTTAACAAAAGTATTAAAATAAATTATAGATATAGGTAATTAAAATTAAAAATTGAATAATTAAATCTCACAATTATTATTTTATAATTCGTCATATATATATAATTTCAACTTTCCTATTTTTGTTATTTATATGGAAAGTGAAGTGATGAAAATTATAGCGTAGTAAAAAAGCCTGGTTTGAGTGGCTGGTGTCGTCACGGCTTGTAACGCAACATGCTGATAGAAGGGCGAAAAAATTTGAGCCCATCATATAAAAGTTTCACTTTATTAAACATGCTACAAAAATTAAATTTTCTTATATATACATGTAAACTTCATTTCCATAGGACAATCCAAGTAAATTTTACAAAATCTCGGTATATTTTCCATGAGAAATTTAGATTTTTACTTTCTCGTACCTCTATATATATGTTAATATATAGAGAGAGAAAGTATTGGTTTCATGTCAAAAATTCGATGTCGAGATTTTGATGGATCTTCACGTTTTGAGGTCCCCTGAATCCAAAAAAGTGGTTTTCGCGACATGGTCTGTCTGTCTGTGTGTGTGTCTGTGTGTGTGTGTGTCTGTGAACAAAATATCTCAAGAACGAAAAGAGCTAGGAAGTTGAAATTTTATATTTAAGTTAGGCACCCCCATGGGACGTGACACGAAGCTTTTGAACAAAATCAGCCAAAGAGTACTAGTACTTTACTGATGCACTTTTTCAGTTTTTTTCGATTTTCTCAAAATTTGGCTCCAACGATTTTTTTTACTTTCTCTTACCTATGTATATATGTAATATATATATAGAGAGAAAGTATTGCGATCATGTCAAAAATTCGATGTCGAGATTTTGATGGATATACATGTTTTGAGGTCCCCTGAGTCCAAAAAAGTGGGTCCCGCAAATTGGTCTGTGTGTGTGTGTGTGTGTGTGTATGTGTGTCTGTGTGTGTGTGTGTGTGTGGACAGATTTTTAGCATGAAGGAGTTGAGCTAGCGGATTGAAATTTTATATTTAACTTAGGTACCTTTGAAGAATCTCAAAATAAGCTTTTGAACAAAATCGGCCAAAAAGTACTAGTACTTTACTGATGTACTTTTTCAGTTTTTTTCGATTTTCTCAAAATTCCCTCCAAGGATTTTTTTTAAAATTCAAAAATCAATTATTTTTTAGATGCTCTTTAAAATGTATATTCTCATTTTGCCGTTGAAATCTTCTGAAGACCACTTTACTCTTGTTCTTCATAGGGAAGATAGAACTGGTTGCCATGGTAACCGAATTTAAAACTTTTTCTTTTTATTAGATTAAAAATCAATTATTATTTAAATTCCCATTTATTTTTATTTTATTTGTGTCTTTAATTGCTTAGGAGAAAACATATATATCTCTCTCTCTCTCACTTGCAAACATTATCGCCTGTCTCTCCACCTTCTCTCATAGGCCTAATGTTAATTTCCTATAGGGATTTGTATGTTAATTTCGATTCAAAAGGGGGTCCCCTTTGAAACTTTTTAAGCATTTAAAAATTTTTTTCCAATTCTTATGAAATTTTGTATTTATTTACGATTCTATATTGTGTATAAAATGTCCAAATATGAGATTAAAATTTTGAAAAATAACCATAGTTTATTTGAAGCAGTCAACATTTAAAATGCAAGTTTGAAACTAAGGTGCTATCGGAAACTAAATATATCTCGACACAAAAAAATCTGGTGTGACCAGCACAGTGCGCAACTTTCTCTTACCGAAGGGTAAGAGAAAGTTGTGTGCTGTGCCAGTCCTACCAGATTTTTTTAAATTCAAAAATCAATTATTTTTTAGATTCTCTATAAAATGTATATTCTCATTTTGTGATTGAAATCTACTGAAGACCACTTTACTCTTGTTCTTCATAGGAAAGATAGCAATTTCTCCTATGGTTGCTATGGTAACAAAATATAAATATTTTTGCCATACTTATAAATTTTACATCTTGAAAATCGAATGTACCGTACTGTCGGAAACTAAATACATGTCGACACAAAAAATCTGGTACAGCACAGCACACAACTTTCTCTTACCTTCGGTAATCGAAAGTTGTGTACTGTGCTTGTCTCACCAGATTTTTTTTTTTTTAAATTAATATTTGATATCGAAAGACAATTTTTCAAATCGGTTCACTACTTTTTGAGATTACCACCGTTAGAGAAATTAACAAACTCAAAATCCCTTTAATAGAAACGACAGATGCATCTTGATATCTCACAAATTATTTTGTTTAGAACAAAAAAATAACAATTCTGTCCCTTTATTGAGTGAATTCATTTCAGTAAACTGAAATTATTTTTTTTCTAATGTTAAAAATTTACCATATACCTACCCCAATTTTTTTTTTTTCTTATTTCCAATTTCCTTGCCATTTGTGATCCTATTAGATGTGATGAGTGAAACACAAAGCAACCTTAAATAAAATACTTTCTCTCTATATATTCATATATAGGGTACGAGAAAGTAAAAACACACATCTGTTTTTTAACGTATGAGTTCACAAAGCATTTTCTTAACACACACACACACACACCCCCCCCCCCCCACACACACACACACACACACAGACACCATTGGTTGCTACTAGCTACCTAGCGAGAGTATTTTTAAACTAAAATAGTGTGATTTTATTACATCTGCTGTCAAATTGTCTTATTTAATTGACTTTTGAAGAGCGAGAGAGGTGATATTCTTTTTTTCAAGACGTAAGCTGATATTATTATTGAATTTAAACAAAAGTGACAGATGTCACAGTAGTGTGGAGTGTTTATTAAAAAAATCACCTACCCATCAACCCTTAATAAAAAAAATGAAGTATTTTCCGTGTGGAAGTTCAGGAAATTAATTCATTTTTTAAAAGGGTCAATGCCCAAATTTTTCTTCCCTTTGATAAGTGAAAGTTGGCCTGTGCTTTTTTTGTGTCGTCATGTATTTATAAACATAGAATTTATATTTTGTTATGTTACCATCGCTTCTATCTTTCCTATGAAGTACAAGAGTATAGTGTGCTTTATACAATGTTGAGGGTAAAATGAGAATATACATTTTAAAGAGCATCTAAAAAATAAGTGATTTATAAATTTCAATCAAAATCGTCAAATCTAACAAATCTGGAAAAGTGCATTAGTAAAGTACTAACTTAGTACTTTTTAGCTAATTTTGTTTATAATTTGTAAAATGTTGTTTTTGGCATGGCTTTAGGTCGAAAGCCAAATAAAGGAAAAAAAAGAAGCTAATTTTGTTGTTTATTTTAAAACTTATTTTCTTTTTTTTTTCTTGAGATATTTTGTTCACAAACAGACATTCAATCCATTTTGCGGACTTTTTCGGACCATCAAAATCTCGATATCGAATTTTTGACATGAATCCTATACAATATAGCCTATTAACATATATAGGCCCTATATATAAATAAGAGAAAGTAAAAAATACAAGCATAGACAAAATAAATTGGAAATTCCTCATAAACCTTTCTATATATACAATTCGCTAATGTCGTCTGTCTGTCACGCTTTATTTAGGCAACTTCCCATTGGAATTTTAAAATGAAATTTTATATACATAAAGAGGACCTTCACGGGATTACAGGAAAATTATTTTCATCCCGAAATTCCTATAACTTTTTGAGTTATTAAAGATACGATTTCTCCCTTAGGGAATGTATAGAGAAATATTTATGTATTCTTTTCATTTGTGTATTCCATGAATGTAAACAAATCCTCAAGCAGGCACTGAATTGGAATGGAATAATAATAATTTTATTTTCATAATTAAGAAGAAAAGGCGCCTTCGGGGCTTGGTGTAGGGGTTAGCGTGCTAACCTCGTATACCAAAAGTCGCGGGTTCGGACCCCAGGCAGTCCGATGATTTTATTTAAGCCATTTGGATACCAAATGGCTTAAATAAGAATGCCTGGACCCCCAATAGATATATTAAACATGCGAGTATCGTTTAAAGTCTTAAGTTGCCGAAAATACTCTGTGTATGTGTGTGTGAATGGGAAAAAAATGGGAGTGTTTAAAAATTAAAAATAAAATAAGAAGAAAAGGCGACGGTTCGCCGCAGACGGGCCCGAGTCAGCTGAGGGGTGCTATTAAATTTTTCGTTCAATTGAGTTGACTACTATGCGGGGATCATTTGTGAACAATGCATTAGAGAATATTGGAAGTCGATCTTCCAGGGGATTTAATTTTTATCTCAATAATAAGTTACTTTGCGATCATGCTAATGAAATAAACTTCAACTTGCGGTGGGGTGAACAAAAAAAAAAAAAAGGTTACTTTGACTGCCAACTCTTTTAGTTCAAATGTTTTGTTCCTTAATGTGTTTTTGTTTGTTTGTTTTACAATTCAGGAAGCCACTTAGGGGGCGTAGATATCTTTTAAAAAAAATGAAATGATGATGATATTTATAAATCAATAGCGGTGGGTGGTAAAAAAAAAAGCGCAGAGAGAGAGAGAGGATAAAATTTGATATGGAGAGCTGACAGCTAAATATTCCAAACATCTTTAAGAGAACAATTTTTTAAAAGTGGGCATGTCAAAGGAAATAAAAAAAAAAGTCAAAATATTTAGCGTTGCTAATGATTGTAGACAATGAATGGAGGGAGGTATTTTCGTCTTCGGGGGGTTTTTTTAAGATGAAGCTCTAAGGTGCCAACAAATGGGGGTCGGGTCATTTGCCGCTTCTCTGGTGGCCTCCGAAAAATGCTCAAAATATCTTCTTACCATTCATCCATCCATCCATCCACACAAAAACTTCCAATTGTCTTTTCACATCTTCATTATCGCATCTCTACCCTCTTTTTTTTCCCCATTTAAACTGAAAATAAAAATAGCAAAACAAAAAAATATTTAACCAACTTTGTTTGTAATATATAATTCTATTCATTGTAAAAAATTTTAAAATTTTGATTATTTTAGAATAAAAGACAATAGTTATGTATAAAAGTTACTTTTTTCGAATAGTTTTTGAGATATTTGACTTTAAAATGTGGAATTTTTTCAAATTTTTCCGATTAATACTTATAATAATTTTCAAAAATCAAATATCTTATTACTTTCTCTTACCTATATATGTTAATATACATATATATAGAGAAAGTATTGGTTTCATGTCGAAAATTCGATGTGTTGATTTTGACGGATATACACGTTTTGAGGTCCCCTGAATCAAAAAAAAAAAAAGTGATTTTCGCGACATGGTTTGTCTGTGTTCAATTTAAAGCATGAAGGAATTGAGCTAGGAGGTTGAAATTTTATATTTAAGTTAGGCACCCCCTAGGGCGTGAAAATAAGCTTTTAATCAAAATCGGCCTAAGAGTACTAGTACTTTACTGATGTATTTTTTCAGTTTTTTTTTCGATTTTCTCAAAATTCGCTCCAACGAATTTGATTAAAATTCAAAAATCAATTAATTTTTAGATGCTCTTTAAAATGTATATTCTCATTTTACCATTTAAATTTTCTGAAGACCACTTTACTCTTGAACTTCATAGGAAAGATCTCTGAATAACTTTCATGGGAATAATACTTAGGTGAATTCCCGTTTCTTTCCCCAGGAGGAGGCATCTCAAATAGAGTTGGATAATTTTTTACCATGAGCTGTATTTGAACTCGATTTGTTTTCAACTCAGGATTATAAGCTTAACTGCTTTATCCCTTCAGCTAATCGCCTCCTCTATTCACAGCAAATATACGTAGATAAATTTAAATTGAATTATTTTGAGAAATTAAATTGAAAAATAAATTGCTAAAAAGGAATTAGAATGAATTCATAAGTTGAAATCTTCCTAATAATATAATTTATATTTCATGGACATGTGAGGATCATGTCATCCTTGCTTCTCCTAGGTAGAGATTCTACATTTTGTATTATTTCAATTATTTTTTTTCCCATTACTTAAAGATTTAAGATGGATAATTATGGGCAGGAGCAGCCAATAAATAGACTCTGTATGCAGATTCAATCCCGGAGACGTTTCGTTCTTTTTATTTAAGAACCATCTTCAGTCCTTACTAGAAATATACATATAATATTAACAGTGTATATATAAAAAACTTACTGTACAAAAATTATCAAACAAAAATTATAATACATTATATATATTATATATATATGTATATTATATATACACTGTTAATATTATATGTATATTTCTAGTAAGGACTGAAGATGGTTCTTAAATAAAAAGAACCGAAACGTCTCCGGGGATTGAATCTGCATACAGAGTCTATTTATTGGCTGCTTTTGCCCATAATTATCCATCTTCACATCTCACAGCCACTACTTCGAACATACTTAAAGATTTCTTCTATATTTTTCCTATTTATAACAAAAATGGGCTTTGAACAATAGGTAACAGGAGCAAGTAGCCAGGTAGTTGGTCTCCACTAAATAAAACTCTCTGTTGAGGAAACAGTTTCGGTTTTAATGAAATATAACCATCATCAGTCTATTTTTCAACCAAACCAGAAATAAGGATTAGTTCACTAGCTAGAGGAGGAGTTAGAGATAGGAAATAATGTAACTGTATGCCGGTAGATGGCTATGGCCAGAGGCCGGTTGGGTTTGAGGTGTGTGTCTCCGTGCACAAAAGCACCTCGGGCAAATAAACGGGGATCTCGATAGGAGGTTAAAATTTTATTTTGTTTTCAATTCGACTATCTCTTATAGTAATTTCTGTAAATAGTGAATTAAAAACATAAAATAAAATTCATTCATGTTCAAAATTGTTCTTAAATATTCATTAAAAATTTATTTTTGCCATGGTGATCATATTATGCAAAAAGAAAGAATATTCCTACTATAATATTAAAACCTGTTTTAAGCAAAAAAAAAAAAAAAGACAGATTGTAGCTATGTCTAAGTTCTTCTATTGTTTTACATGCCTGTTCCTTTGAAGGTCACTATTAAAAATTCTGACCCCTCATCTTTTTTTAATCAATGGTAATAACTTTTAAAATTTGTATGCATCACTCCATCAAAAAAAAATATAAGAAATTTGATTTTATTTATTGAAAAAAATCTTTTCCTATCTTTACACGTAGCTAGTTATTTCCAATAAATATAACATCTAATTAAGCTAATTGCTTCGATATATTTTTGTGTGAGGTGTTAAGTGTCAAGTCACGTCCTCACACTCTTCTTTTTTTTCTTCTTCTTCTCTACAGCACACCGAAGAGTAAATAAGATTAATTTCTTATACCTCTACTGTTTTTTTTTTATTTTTTTAATTTAAATTATTATATTCATAAATTGATGATTTATTGTATTGGGTGTTGTCGTCGTCGATATTTATTTGAAATAGACATCAGATATCTGTGTAGGCAAAGAACATCTCGTTAGATAATAATGTTAAACAAATTTTTATCTGCATGTTAATAATTTTCTGCTTCCTGGAATAATAATATTTTTTTTTGCATTTATAATTTTCATTTTAGTTTCTAAATAAATTCCTTTGCTGTTTTTGTTTTATTTTATTTTTTTTTTTAAATCATGTTTGAAAATGAATATGTTCCCTTTTCGGCTCAAATTATCTTGATGAAAACATCTTCACCTTTCAAATGTTTTTCTCTTCATCACTCAATAATAATTGAAACATAATTGAGATCTCACTAGATGATTAATTCAACTTTTGAATGGAGGTTTACTTGTTACTTTCCAGTAAGTGCAAAGTAAATACAAATATTTTTTTTTTTTTACAATGAAATTTATTTTTTGCGACATCCCATTCACACATACACAGTCTTTTTGGCAACTTAGGCCATATTTTACACTATTAAACAAGCAATGTACGCAGGGGCGCCGGAACGAATTTGTATCGGGGGGGGGGGCAAAAAATTTTTTTTAGAAAATTAAAATAATTTAATATGTTCAAATAGTATAAAACAAAAACAAATCTACTATAAAACTTTAAAAATTTTAAATAAAATCACAATTTTAATAAAATTAAAATTTTAAAAAATTTGCTAGTGATTTTATCAAAAATTTTTGGAAAAAATTTCAAAAAAAATGAATTTTTTACTCTTTTAATTTTTTTAAATTAGAAGATTTTATTTTTCAAAAGTAAAAATATATCATTTTAAAAATAAATGAAATAAAAGTAGAAATTTTGCCCCCCCTCTGCACCCCCCCCCCGTAGGATGCCAGGGGGGCAATGTACCCTTGCCCCCCCCCCCCCCAGTTCCGGCGCCTATGAATGTACGTTTATTAACAAACCAGGGCCGACGTTTCGGTCACGTTCAGGGCCAGGTTAATGTCTGAAAATACATATAATCCTCGCCAAGTTATATTGGGCATACACAATTATACGTAGCTTAATCATGATAATGCCTCAAATTTGATTAATATCATACCATGGATAGAGAGTGAATGCTTTATCATTTATTCTTCCTATTTGATTATCAACACTCAGCTATATACCTCCTTCAAATGCACGTTTATTTGTTTGTTTGTTTGTTTATATGTAAGCATATCAGTTCTCGAAAACGGCTCTAACGATTTTTTTTTCAAATTTTAAATACAGTAGAGTCCCGGTAATCCGAACCTCGCTAATTCGAACTTCCGGTTAATCCGAACTCTTTTTGCGTACGATTTTTTTTTTTTTTTAAGAAGAATATAAATGAAAATTAGACATTAAAGGAACTTTATTTTATTATTATTATGAAATATTTATTTAGAGTTTAATATCACCGACAAGTTTCACGGTTTACAACGTTATAAATACGACTTTATTATCAAAATTAACTAATTCAAGCTTACAATTCCGGTTAATCCGAACTTGCCGATAATCCGAACGACCCTCGGTCCCAATTAGTTCGGATTACCGGAACTCGACTGTATATACTATTTGCGGTCCAAATACGCAATTGTGCTATGTCTCGTGTTTGGGAAAATTCGGGTACTAGTATTTTGTTGATGTACTTTTTTAGTTTTTTCCAATTTTCGAGCTCCAGCTCGGTCAACGCAGAATTTTCAATTAAACTTACAAGAGAGAAATCATTTTTTTATTGATAAAATAAAATCTTTTTATTTATATATTTAATAATAACTTTACTATTATTATTTATTTATTCATTAAAAATGTATTACGTTTTTATTTTATTAAAAAAAAAATTATCTTTCTCTTTTATATTATTTTCATTATTGAAATTAAAAATAGATTCAACAATCAAACCGGCCCACGGGGCATGGCGTAGAGGTTAGCGTGCTAACCTCATATACCAAACGTCGCGGGTTCGGACCCCAGGCAGTCCGATGATTTTATTTAAGCCAATTGGATACCAAATGGCTTAAATAAGAATGCCTGGACCCCATATATATATAATAATCAATAACGGATATCGTTTAAAGTCTTAAATGGCCTGAGTTGCCGAAAAGACTGGGTGAATGTGTGTGTGAGTGTGAGTGTGAATGAGAAAAAAGTGTGAATGTTTTTTAATTTAAAAAAAAAAAAAAAAAAAAAAAAAAAAAAAAAACAATCAAACCGGTTTCTTTCAATTACACATACACTTGAGCTTCGGGAGAGTTCGGCTTTGTTCGGTTGTGAGACGAAGACGACGACGACTGCGGCGGCGGCGGCGGCAGCGCTGTCGTCGCCGCCTCAGTAAGCTTGAAGCTTGTGATCACGTTACATCTATTAATTCTCTCACCAAATAATGTTTCCTCTATCCTCAACAATCCACGATACCGACACATCACCTGAGTGTTCCACGCCTGCTCCTTTCTTTTCATCCTCGATATCACCAGGTAAACCCACATTTTGATTTTTTTTTTTTTTTTTTTTTTTTTTTTTAAGGTCCTTCTCGGCTTCTAAGGCCATTTAGACCCCATCCCTATTTATTTCAAATGATTTGTAGTCAAATCAAATGAAATAAATTTTTCTCGCTTGGGATGGGAAGCGAACCCGGGACTCCGGTGCGAGAAGCTAATGTCTTCTCACTGAGCCACGGCTCCCGGGCCACATTTTGATTAATTAAATAGAAATAACAAAGAGGGATTGTTGGTTGATCCAAGTGGCGTTTTCCCTCGCTTTGCTTGGGACAGGCCGCGACAAAAAGAAGTGAACTCATCTTTAATATTTTTTTTTTTTAACCTAATTTGTATGTTAAATTATTTTTATGAATTATAGAATAAATATAGAATCAATCCTTCTATTGATTCTTTTTACTTTCTCTTACCTATGTATATATGTAATATATATATAGAGAGAAAGTATTGGATTCATGTCAAAAATTCGATGTCGAGATTTTGATGGATCTTCACGTTTTGAGGTCCCCTGAATCCAAAAAAGTGGTTTTCGCGACATGGTCTGTCTGTGGGTGGGTGGGTGGGTGTGTGGGTGGGTGTGTGTGTGTTCAATTTTAAGCATGAAGGAATTGAGCTATGAGGCTGAAATTTTATATATAAGTTAAACACCCCCCGGGACCGGAAAAATAAGCTTTTAATCAAAATCGGCCAAAGACTACTAGTACTTTACTGATGTACTTTTTCAGTTTTTTTCGATTTTCTTAAAATTCGCTCTAACGATTTTGATTAAAATTCAAAAATCAATTATTTTTTAGATGCTCTTTCAAATGTATATTCTCGTTTTGCCCTCAAAATTGTTTGAAGCACACTTTACTCTTGTGCTTCATAGGAAAGATAGGAGAAATGGTTGCCATGGTATCAAAATATAAATATTTTCCCATACTTATAAATTTTACATCTGAATTCAAATATTCCCTACTGCCGGGAACTAAATACATGTCGACACAAAAAATCTGGTGTGACAAGCACAGTACACAACTTTCAATTACCGAAGGTAAGAGAAAGTTGTGTGCTGTGCGCCAGTCACACCAGATTTTTTTTTCTTAATTTATAAAATATAAAATGGAAAGAATTTATATTTTACACTGCATCTCTTGATTTTTCTGTTAAATGTAAAGATATTAAGAAATATTCGATACTTTCCTTTCGATACCACATCCCTACTCGTCTTTAAAAAACTTCCAGTACTAGTACTTTACCAATGTACTTTTTTAGTTTTTTTCAATTTTCTCAAAAAAAAAAAAAAAAAAAACGAACTCCAGCTCGGTCAACCCGGAACTAAGAATTTATACAATAACCGTTATTTGTAAATATATCTATTGGGAGTCCAGGCATTCTTATTTAAGACATTTGGTATCCAAATGGCTTAAATAAAATCATCTGACTGCCTGGGATCCAAACCCCCGAACCCTTGGTATTCAAGACAAGCGCGCTACCAACTACACCAAGCCTGAGGGCATTTTTTTACAGTACTTGAGAACGGCTGCGGAATAAGCAGTCAAAATGTTGTAGAGTATTTATATATTTTTAATAAATAATTAATACAAAAATGGGGTCTATAATTAAAAATTCTCCTAATAATAAACCACAAAAGCTTTAATAATATACTGTATATAGGCTACTGCAGTGTTTCTCAAAGTGTGGGTCGTGAACTAACACCGTGTCGTAGAAACATTTTGCCGGGTTACGAAATAAAAGAAAAACAAAATTTTTTTACCTATTATTTTTTGAGAGGTATGTCTTTGTGGCTGGAAGTATTTATTATTAAGGATATCAAAAAAATTCCATGACATAGGCAGCCAGAATTATATCTTTTATTATTGCCGTTCCAGGCTGACGTTTGGTCTAGGCCATCTTCAGAGCCGAAGCCGGAGGCGAGAATAAATTCTTTCGTTGCCCTATGAGCGAATGTGTGTCGCTGAAATTGTAATTTTCATTTATTCTCGCCTCCGGCTCTGAAGGTGGCCTAGACCAGTGGCCGAAACGTCAGCCTGGAACGGCAATAATAAAAGAAATAATTTTGGCTGCCTATGTCATGGAATTTTTTCGACTCCTTGATAATATTATTTTTTTTTTTTACATACAGGCAAAGTGTATATTTGTAGTCTTTCTTATAAATAGTTTAAAACAATAGATTTTTATTCAAAAATAAAATTTGTTTTGTAAATATCTAATTTTTTTTTTACATAAGGTGGGACTCGAAAAATTTTAAAAACTTGTACGCGGTCAAAAATAGTTTAGGAAACGCTGGGCTACTGTATAAATGGACCCTGTTATGCAATGGTGTGTCAAAGACCAAACATCGAGTTTTGAGAAAATTTTTTGTTTTCATTGGATTATATATAATTTTTGTTATCAATTGTGCAGGTAACATTAAATATAAATTATTTTAGGACATATTTCATAAAAAAAATACTATTAATTATAGCATTTGAAACAATATTCAGTTCTTAACTCAATTTTTAATTTTTTGGTCTTTGATACACCATTGCATAACAGGGTCCAAATAAAACAATCTTCCTCGCCCTCAAGAATAATTGAGATATCAATTTTTACTTTCTCTTACCTTATATGGACCCTGTTATGCAATGGTGTGTCAAAGACCAAAAAAATTCAAAATTGAGTTAAGCACGGAATATTGTTTCAAATGCTTTAATTAATAGTATTTTTCATGAAATATATCCTAAAAAATTTATATTTAATGTTATTTACTTGCACAATTGAAAAGAAAAAAATTATATATAATCCAATGTAAACAAAAAACTTTATTGTTGATTTTCTCAAAACTCGATGTTTGGTCTTTGACACACCATTGCATAACAGGGTTCATATATGAAATATATAGAGAGAGAAAGTATTACGATCATGTCAAAAATTCGATGTCGAGATTTTTTTTTATTAGTGTTCGACGTTTCGAAACCAAAGCAGCAAACACACAAAATACATTTGACTATCCCGATAAATTTGAATTTAAATTGCTTTCATCCTAACTGCAATATAAACGGTAACTTTATTAAATGTCTGCTGCTCTAATTAAAGGCCAGATCAGTTTTATTTCAAGTTGAAATGAGTGCGCGATTTGATCGACTCCTTGAACCCTTTGAGAGAGAGAGAGAGAGAGGCGCCTTCATCTCCTCCAACTCCTCTCTCGGCTATCTTGGACTTGTTGCTTTACCGCGAGGGGAGGGGGGAATGAATGGATGAATGAATGAATGAATGGACGACGACGACGAGAGAGCGAATGTCCTCGTTTTATGAATGGAAATTCTAGAGACGGCAGCCAAACCAACCGGCTGGCTGGTTAGCCATAACCTTAGAGAAATAAAAAAAAAAAAATTCAAGTTTAGATGATGTCATTCTGATTAGACAAGACATTCTCTTTTTGCTTAAACATCTATTCGTTTTGTTATACAATCTCTTTTATATCAATTCCTTTTTCTAAATGATTCGCTCATCCATTAAATGTTCGAAAATATCTTTTTTTATTGAATGAATGGAGAGAAACAAATCTGCTTGCATTTAACGAGGACATGTTCAGTAGTCTCGCTAATCCGGTCTAAACGGCACCGGATTATCCGAAATATTTAATATTTTCTCTTGAAAAAATCTATAATAACACTTTGGTTTTTTTACCCCTTTTTTTTTGCTGCTTTTCAACACTCCGGATTAGCCGGAATATCCAAGTCCGGATTAGCAAGACTCTACTGTATCTTGGAATATATTACTGAAATTTTGACTTGAAATCTTAACATAGTGGAGTAAAAAATAAAAAATAAATTTTATTATTTGATGACACGCTTCAGCCCTGAGGATGGTCGTATATCTGACCGAAACGTCCGCTTGAAGTGACTAATACACGAAATAGACTGCAATCGCTCTTTTCTTTATTGCTACTACTCAGCTATCCACCTCACTCTATATCTGAAATTTTTGGAGGATTTCGAAATATCAAAACTTTTCTAATTTATCACTGAGTTGTACTCAATAAAATAAAAAAAAAAGATTTTTAAAAAAATGCTTTTATTTAAATTGAACTAAAAAGAGAAATAATTTAATTGTTCTTGTTAAAATTTTTTAATATTTATGACTTAAAATAAAAGCGTGGGGCTCTTCGAAGTGATTCCGAGATTCGCGCCCCACGCTTTTATTTTAAGTCATAAATATTAAAAAAATTTTAACAAGAACAATTAAATTATTTCTCTCTTTTTAGTTCAATTTAAATAAAAGCATTTTTTTAAAAATCTTTTTTTTATTTTATTTTTATTTTAAGCTTTTTAGTCTTTATTTCGTGTGATTTTTTTAAATTAACTTTCAAAATTAGAGGCTTTTAAATAACATCGGGAAATTTTCTAAAATTGTCTAATTAGCGTAGAGCTTTAAAAAAAAAACATTAGTTTGGCCTTTCAAAACTAGTTAATAGGGCCTTATTTGCGTGAGGCTTCAAATAAAGTACCACATTAGTTTGGTCAATTTTGATCAAAACCACCATATAGTGGCGTCATCAAAAATGACCCTTAAGTATTACATTTCACACCTCTAGCCCATCGGGAAGTCTTTTGAAATTACACTAATTCGCGAAGGGTTTCAAATAAAGTACCACATTAGTCTGGTCTATTTTGATCAAAACCACCATATAGTGGCGTCATCAAAAATGACCCTTAAGTATTACATTTCACACCTCTAGCCCATCGGGAAGTCTTTTGAAATTACACTAATTCGCGAAGGGTTTCAAATAAAGTACCACATTAGTCTGGTCTATTTTGATCAAAACCACCATATAGTGGCGTCATCAAAAATGACCCTTAAGTATTACATTTCACACCTCTAGCCCATCGGGAAGTCTTTTGAAATTACACTAATTCGCGAAGGGTTTCAAATAAAGTACCACATTAGTCTGGTCTATTTTGATCAAAACCACCATATAGTGGCGTCATCAAAAATGACCCTTAAGTATTACATTTCACACCTCTAGCCCATCGGGAAGTCTTTTGAAATTACACTAATTCGCGAAGGGTTTCAAATAAAGTACCACATTAGTTTGGTCTATTTTGATCAAAACCACCATATAGTGGCGTCATCAAAAATGACCCTTAAGTATTACATTTCACACCTCTAGCCCATCGGGAAGTCTTTTGAAATTACATTAATTCGCGAAGGGTTTCAAATAAAGTACCACATTAGTCTGGTCTATTTTGATCAAAACCACCATATAGTGGCGTCATCAAAAATGACCCTTAAGTATTACATTTCACACCTCTAGCCCATCGGGAAGTCTTTTGAAATTACACTAATTCGCGAAGGGTTTCAAATAAAGTACCACATTAGTTTGGTCTATTTTGATCAAAACCACCATATAGTGGCGTCATCAAAAATGACCCTTAAGTATTACATTTCACACCTCTAGCCCATCGGGAAGTCTTTTGAAATTACACTAATTCGCGAAGGGTTTCAAATAAAGTACCACATTAGTTTGGTCTATTTTGATCAAAACCACCATATAGTGGCTTCATCAAAAATGACCCTTAAGTATTACATTTCACACCTCTAGCCCATCGGGAAGTCTTTTGAAATTACATTAATTCGCGAAGGGTTTCAAATAAAGTACCACATTAGTTTAGTCTATTTTGATCAAAACCACCATATAGTGGCGTCATCAAAAATGACCCTTAAGTATTACATTTCACACCTCTAGCCCATCGGGAAGTCTTTTGAAATTACACTAATTCGCGAAGGGTTTCAAATAAAGTACCACATTAGTTTGGTCTATTTTGATCAAAACCACCATATAGTGGCTTCATCAAAAATGACCCTTAAGTATTACATTTCACACCTCTAGCCCATCGGGAAGTCTTTTGAAATTACATTAATTCGCGAAGGGTTTCAAATAAAGTACCACATTAGTTTAGTCTATTTTGATCAAAACCACCATATAGTGGCGTCATCAAAAATGACCCTTAAGTATTACATTTCACACCTCTAGCCCATCGGGAAGTCTTTTGAAATTACATTAATTCGCGAAGGGTTTCAAATAAAGTACCACATTAGTTTGGTAAATTTTGGTAAAACCAAACTCACAATTTGCGTCATCAAAAATGAACCTTAAATATCAAATTTCACACCTCTAGCTCATCGGGAAGTGTCCTTAACAAAGACTCAAAGTTGGTGACCTTGAAAGAGTAAGTTAAATAAAAGCATTTAATAATAAAAAAGTATACAATATGGCCAAAAATCTCATTAGCTGTTTTTTTTTAATGAATCAAGTTTTTCGACAAAAAATTTGTTTTGAAAAATTCCAAAAATTCGTTTTGTGAAATTTTTTGAGTTCAAAAGACATATCGATTTCCCATTTGGGTTTAAGGTCTCTATATATCGCTATATAAATATAATTGTAGATTGTCCGTCTGTCAGTCACGCTCTGTTTTTGGTAAATCACCCTGTTGGAATTTCAAAATCTCAGATTTAGTCTACTTGAAATTTTTGAGGAATTTCTCTTAAGTAACGAAATTTCTGAAATTTTTCAAAATTACGAGCCCGAAAATCAATTGTTTGTCAAAAAACTTGTCTTATTGAAAAAAAAAAAACAATTTATATAGGACGATATGACGAGTTCAGAAAAAAATACTCGGATCCCTATATGGACGATGTTATGCATGAAGGAACCAAGCGACATTAACCTAAATCTGAAGGGTATTGCACAATTGTAAACAAACCAATGACAATGACTTTTTTTTTCAAAAAAGTGAACAAAGTAATAATGTTATGATTTAAATAAAGAGGTAGATCTTCGTGGCGGTCTTATCTCAATTTTGATCATAATGGCGCTTGGTTCCTTTTTTGCATAACATCGTCCATATAAATGTTATCTATCAATTTAAATAAATAGAGAGGGGATCTTAATGGCCATAGATGTCTAAAAAGACCTTAAATAAAAATAATTCTTTTTTACTCTGTTGCTTTTCTCCTCAAATTAAATACTCAGCTAAACCTTGACTATATCTTTTTGAGAATTCAAATAACGGAGCGATTTGACTGAGATTTTTTTTTTTTTTAAATGATTTTGCTGTCACACTAACTCTTGTAGCATTGGAACATCAATCTTATTAATATACCCCTTAAATCAGCTATATAATTATCCGCCCAGGCATTTACTTCAAACAAAGACATAATTAATAATTTATAACAAATATGAACATGGAACGATATCTTTTTTTTTGTATTAATTTTAATAATTAGAAAAAAGACTCCGCCTGGAGAGAACGCAACCAGGTGAACATACGTTAACAGTTGGCGGTCTCAAAAAAAAAAAAAAAAAAGAAAGAAATTTTCCTTATTTAAAATTGTGAAATAAGATTCATTCATTCATTCGATACTTGGCCTTGGATATTTCTCTCTAAATAGATAAAAACTTATCAAGATCCAAAAGAAGAAATATAATATTTGCAATAATAAATTTGTAAACAGATAACATATACAAGATAGAGTGCAAATGTTAAATTATGAATGAAAGAGGCACTAAATGAGTTTGTATTTTTTTTTTTTTCTTCTTTACAAATAAAAGATAGTATTATTATTTAAGTTAATCTATTTACTGTTATATAATAACAAGAAATGACCTCTGACTCAATAAAAACGTTTTTTACTTTCTCTATGTATGTATAGAGAGAGAGAAAGTAGGCCTCATTCATGTGAAAAAATTTGGTGGCAATATTTTGATGGAAATACACGTTTTGACACCCCCTTGAGTCCAAAAAAGTGGTTCAAAATATCTCTAGAACGAAAAGAGCTAGGTGTTTGAAATTTTATATTTAACTTAGGAATCCACTTGGTACGTGACACGAAACTTTTTAACAAAATCGTCTAAAGAGTACTAGTACTTTACTGATGTACTTTTTCAGTTTTTTTCGATTTTCTCAAAATTCGCTCTCAAGATTTTGTTTAAAAAATTCAAAAATCAACTATTCTTTAGATGCTCTTTAAAAAGTATATTAGTGAAATTTTTCGTTGAAATCGTTTGAAGTACACTTTACTGATGTACTTTTTCAGTTTTTTGCGATTTTCTCAAAATTCGCTGTAACGATTTTATTTAAAATTCAAAAATCAACTATTCTTTAGATGCTCTTTAAAAAGTATATTAGTGAAATTTTTCGTTGAAATCGTTTGAAGTACACTTTACTGATGTGGAATCATTCGTCACTCAGCGCCATCTATGAATCATCGCGTGGTCGAGTTTGGAACTAAAATGCTAAAAGCAACTAATTTTAAACGAAATTGTAAACTGGACTAAAGCAACTAAATATATCTCGACACAAAAAATCTGGACGGGGCACAACTTTCTCTTACCGAAGGTAAAAGAAAGTTGTGTGCTCTGCGACCAATCACACCAGATTTTTCTGTTTGTATTTAAATTTTAAAATACCGCCGGGCATTAGATATAATAAATCTGACGTGACAAGCACAGTACAAAACTTTCGAATACCGAATGCAAGAAAAAGTTGTGTGCTATGCGACAATCACACCATCATATTTTTTTTGTTTAAGTTTTACAATTTTTTACTTTTTTTATTATGTAATTGTACATATTAATAAATAATCTAGGCATAATTAAAATAAAATGAAATATGCGTGTGTTCGTATAAGAAAGGAATGCTTTGTGTAGGCAGGCAATCGTACAAGGTTTCGATAAAAGGCTGCTGCAGTATTGACTAATGTTTTGATAGATAGAGTTTTTTATTTTATCTATGAGTGTCGGTGGATTGGATTTCATCAGGTGCTGGTCCATCCCAGCCACCTGGCCCACACCTCCCGGCAATTAAGGCACTCCTTTGGGTCTCTTCCTACCCTCAGAGGAGATAGACAATGGCAATGTTGAATTAGACCCATTTACTCCCCGATTTGTGTTCAAACTGTTTGTCCCCCGGTATTTTTATGTAGTAAAATGGAGAATTCATTTTTATTTCATTTCAGAAATTGTTTTTACTTTCTCTTACCTATGTATATATGTAATATATATATAGAGAGAAAGTATTGGATTCATGTCAAAAATTCGATGTCGAGATTTTGATGGATCTTCACGTTTTGAGGTCCCCTGAATCCAAAAAAGTGGTTTTCGCGACATGGTCTGTCTGTGTGTGTGTGTGTGTGGGTGTGTTCAATTTTAAGCATGAAGGAATTGAGCTACGAGGTTGAAATTCTATATTTAACTTAAACACCCCCCGGGACCGGAAAAATAAGCTTTTAATCAAAATCGGCCAAAGAGTACTAGTACTTTACTGATGTACTTTTTCAGTTTTTTTCGATTTTCTCAAAATTTGCTCCAACGATTTTTTTTTAAATTCAAAAATCAATTATTTTTTAGATGCTCTTTAAAATGTATATTCTCATTTTGCAATTGAAATCTTCTGAAGACCACTTTACTCTTGTATTTCATAGGGAAGATAGGAGAAATGGTTGCCATGGTAACAAAATATAAATATTTTCCCATACTTATAAATTTTACATCTGAATTCAAATGTTCCGTACTGTCGGGAACTAAATATATGTCGACACAAAAAATCTGGTGTGACAAGCACAGTGCACAACTTTCGATTACCGAAGGTAAGAGAAAGTTGTGTGCTGTGCGCCAGTCACACCAGATTTTTCATCTTTGTTTTCTAGAACAAAGTATTTTTTCTTTCTTTTTTCTATAATATTTATTTATTTTTTTCTCAATATCTATATCTATACTAATATTTTAAAAGATAGTCTGTCTGTCTGTTTGTAACGCATTTGCTCCAAAAGTTTTTTTTCTAAGGTAGATAATTTTCCAGAGGATGTTTTGGACTATCATTAATTCAGATTAGGAGATTGTCTTTTATATCTTATAAAAAATTATAATATTCTCTCTATTGCAGGGGCGTATATATAAAGTAGAATTTTTTTTCGGGGGGGGGGGGGGCCCGGACTGAAAATTTTTCTGCGGAAAAATTTTTTTTTAAGAAGCTAAAACACGAAATTTTTTGCGGAACATTTTTTCCTTTGCGGAACCAAAGTTTTCCATCCTGCGGAAAAATTTGTTGCTCTGATGTCTGTATATTCCTATATATGTATATGTGTTTGGGAAATTTCGGGGGGGGGGGGGGCCTGGGCACCCCCTTATATACGCCCCTGCTCTATTGAAAAATAATAAAAATCTCCCCACCAATATTTTTTTTTTTTTTTTTTTTCACTTTATTTTAATAAAATTTAAAATAACCTTTTCCCAAATTTTAAATTGGCAAAAAATTATATTTTACATTTCGACACTTATTTCGTTCGCTCTTTGTAAAAACTCTAAATCACGTGAGATTTCAAATTATTAATATATTTAAACTAGCCTTCGACGGGCTTCGCCCCTGGACCTCCCTTTCCCCGCCAGCTGGGTCGGGCCCGCCTGCGGCGGACCACCGCCTTTTCTTTTTTTTTAAATATAAAAACATTCACACTTTTTTTTCATTCACACAGTCTTTTCGGCAACTTAGGCCATTTAAGACTTTAAACGATACTCGTATTTGTATAATATATATTTATTTGGGGTTCAGGCATTCTTATTTAAGCCACTTGGTATCCAATTGGCTTAAATAAAATCATCGGACTGCCTGGGGTCCGAACCCGCGACGTTTGGTTTATGAGGTTAGCACGCTAACCTCTACGCCATGCTCCAAGGGCAGCCACCGCCTTTTTTTTTTTTTTTTTTTTTTTTTTTTTTTTTTTTTTTTTTTTTTTTAAACATTCACACTTTTTTCTCATTCACACTCACATTCACACACACATTCATACAGTCTTTTCGGCAACTTAGGCCATATAAAAGACTTTGACGATAACCGTTGTAGAGAATATATCTATTGTGGGGTCAGGCATTTCTATTTAAGCCATCTGGTATCCAAATGGCTTAAATAAAATCATCGGACTGCCTGGGTCCGAACCCGCGACGTTTGGTATAGGAGGTAGGCGCGTACCGCCTTTTCTTAATTATGAAAAATAAAATTTCATTATTATATTCCAATCCAGTGCTTGCTTGAAGATTTGTTTACATTCATAAAATACACAAATGCAATGAATACATAAATATTTCTCTATACATTTCTTATGGGAGAAATCGTAACTTTAGGAATTAATAACTCAAAAAGTTATGGGAATTTCGGGATGAAAATAATTTTCCTGTAATCCCTAGAAGGTCCTCTTTAAGCATAAAAAAATTTCGTTTCAAAGCTCCAACGGGAAGTTGCCTAAATAGAGCGTAACAGACAGACAGACGGGCATTAGCGAGTTATACAAATAAGAAGATAAAGCTATAGATGAAACCGTAGCTTTATTTGTTCATTTTCCAACTGGCTAGGCTCCAATGCATTGAATATTAATTTTTTTCTCCTGAAGATGTCAGAGTAGCCCGAAATCGTCAAAAACAATTTTTTTCTTTTAATTTAAAATATTCAGAGGCCATTGGTAGCCAACAAGTCAATTGAAATAACAATTTTTGTCGCATACAACGGAATTAAACAAGAGACAAAAACGTGACCACTGTGCTACTATTTATTTTATTATTTACAAACTGCTCTCTCTTACTCCTTTACAATCTTTCTCTTTTGTATACGGAGTTATTATAAAAACGTAATTTAAGTGATTGAATAGCCACTGATCAATAAATGATCAAAAATTCAAGTAATTTCTAATACAGTAGTCGCTCGCTCGCCTTTGTCTAAATATTCATTCAATTAAGGGTTAAATAGAAAGGTAAATTGATAAGTAATTTATAGGCGTGTGAGAGGGAAGTTTTCGACTTCGGGGCGTGGTCCCCTTCTTCTTATTGCCACCTGTCACCACTAACTGCGATTTATGTTCATACTACCCTTTTTCTTTTTTTTTATTATATAATTGTGTTACTATTCAAATTAAATGTCTTTGTAATTTTATATTTAATATTTGATAATAAAGGAGGGAGAGTAACTACTGATAACTGGCTGCTTAGATTGTGAATGAAATCACTCAATAAACTCGACGTTAGGATGTTTGCTTTTAAAGAAGAAGAAATGCATGTGGTATTTTTTTTTTTTTTTTTTAGTCAACTGTATGCAAAACAAGAAATGATTGAACTATAAAGAAATTTTAAATGCACGCTCTCTAATCACATTTATTTATTTATTTATTTATTTATTTATTCATGTTAAAATGTACATAGAGCCTGATGGCTCCTCATAGAGTACAAGTTTATTAGGAAAATAAATAATAAGCCAAGCGACGGCCAGACAACGACCATTGACACGAAAAGCATCACACCCACCTGATTTATTCTTAAACTCGGAAAATAGAAAAAAATAAGGCCATTGCAGGGAGTTGAACTCACGTTGGGAGGAACAAAAAATCCAATTTATAATAATTAAATAAAGTAAAAAATAAATAACGTATTTATTTATTTAAAAATTAACGGCTAAATAGTTGAGCACTCTTGCAAAAGATGGCATGCTAGTCTAACAGCCGGCATTATCAGATCACTTATAAGCCTATATTTATATATCTTCATACTATTATAAATGATATATAATATATTGATGAACGATGCCGAGAGAATTATAAATGTAAACTCCTCTACCACGCTGACTTTTCGGCAAGGATGTAGAAAGGGAAAAACAAAAACAAAGTTTTTTATTTTTCTAAATTAGTTTAATTCCTAATATTTCGAAGCCACAAAGGCTCTTCTTCAGAAGAAGCTTAAAGTTACACTCCGCTAACATTACAATAACAGCCAAGGATATTTGCATCTATAAAGCTCACTAGAGTTATCGAATTCAAATGGCTTTCTTTGGCTGTTATTTTAATGTTAGCGGAGTGTAACAAGGGCCCCATACACGTTCAGGCCGACCTCAAGGAAAAAAAGTCTCAAGGATTTCCTCGAGGATTTCCCCAAGGAAAAAATTCGGACATACACGCTAGGGTTTTCCTCGAGGAAACGGACTTGAGGATTATCTCAAGACCAACACACTAGTTCTCTTTTGACAGTTCTTGTAATCATTTGTAGAATTTTTACTTTCTCTTACCTATGTATATATGTAATATATATATATAGAGAGAAAGTATTGGATTCATGTCAAAAATTCGATGTCGAGATTTTGATGGATTTTCACGTTTTGAGGTCCCCTGAATCCAAAAAGTGGTTTTCGCGACATGGTCTGTCTGTCTGTCTGTCTGTCTGTCTGTGTGTGTTCAATTTTAAGCATGAAGGAATTGAGCTAGGAGGCTGAAATTTTATATTTAAGTTAAACACCCCCGGGACCGACAAAATAAGCTTTTAATCAAAATCGGCCAAAAAGTACTAGTACTTTACTGATGTACTTTTTCAGTTTTTTTCGATTTTCTCAAAATTCGCTCTAACGATTTTGATTAAAATTCAAAAATCAATTATTTTTTAGATGCTCTTTCAAATGTATATTCTCGTTTTGCCCTCAAAATTGTTTGAAGCACACTTTACTCTTGTGCTTCATAGGAAAGATAGGAGAAATAAATGGTTGCCATGCATGGGCGTAACTAGAGAATCTGGCTGGGGGGGGCCATGGGACCAGCCATCCTCGCTGGGGGGGGGGGCATGAGACCAGATAACCTCGGTAGGCGAGTCATTCCACGTCAAATTGATACACTTTTTAACCTCACCATCTCAGATTATAGAGAAAAATTAATTAAAACAACCCTTGCGTTAGTTTTTTGTCATAATTGGGAAAAATTACACAGGCTAACAGTGATTTTGGTACCGGGGGTATTTTGAGCTGATCTCCGAGTATATGCGACGTCTTTTTCCAAAAATGTCGTCCGTTTTGCTCGAATAGCTCTAGTTTTAGAGATATAGAGAATATAACGTTTTAATTGAAATTCTGCTCTAAAGTGGCTCTTATTTTGAGTTTTCTAGATTTTTTTATGGTGTTTTCTCTTAAAAATATACAGGTAGCTAAGATACATAGAAAATCTAGAGTTTCTGCCCAATCAGAAGTGATTTTAGTGGTGCAAAACACGGCTAAAAATTGAAAAAAATTCAATTTTTCCAGCCATCATTCATTCATTCGTGCAAATCGGTTAATTATTAACGAAATTATAAACAAAATAGTTAATCTACAAATCAAAGATAAGAAAATTTTATGATTAAGATGTTGTTTTGCTTAGAAGAATTCTTGGGTGTAGTGATAGCGCTGAAATAACAAGTTTATAATTTCTTTAATAATTAACCGATTTGCACAAAGGAATGATTTCTGGAAAGCTAAAGAGTTACAGAATATCGTACATATATGTTTTTTGCATTCAGAGATGTTAAAAAAATTTTAGGGTTGTCTAAAGTTAAGAAAAACTGGAAAAATTGAATTTTTTTCAACTTTTAGCCTCGTTTTGCACCACTAAATCACTTCTGATTGGGCAGAATCTCTAGATTTTCTATGTATCTTAGCTACCTGTATATCTTTAAGAGAAAACATAAAAAAATCTAGAAAACTCAATATAAGAGCCACTTTAGAGCAGAATTTCAATTAAAACATTATATTCTCTATATCTCTAAAACTAGAGATATTCGAGCAAAACGGACGACATTTTTGGAAAAAAGGACGTCGCATATACTCGGAGATCAGCTCAAAATACCCCCGGTACCAAAATCACTGTTAGCCTGTGCAGAGGCCTGTGGGGGTTGGGGGCCTGGGGTGGCACTAGAAGAAAGGGGGCCTTATATTGAATTTTTTTTTTGGGGGGTGCTCATCTTTAAATATCCTTCTCCTCCATACACAAAAATATTTTTTGAAATACCGTATATCCCTGAACCCCAAGGCCCCGGGGCCCATCAAAGAGAAATTTTCATTAAATTTTCTTTTTTTTTTAATCAAAATTTTCCCATTTTTACTTGGTTCTGAGGGCCCCGGGGCCTCTCGAAGGGAAATTTTTATTAAATTTTATTTTTTTTTATCTAAATTTTTCCGTTTTTACTTGAGCCCTGAGGGCTCCAGGGCCTCTCAAAGAAAAATTTTGTTTTGGTTTTCTAAATTTTTCCGTTTTTACTTGAGCCCTGAGGGGGCCCCGGGGCCTCTCAAAGGGAAATATTTAATTTTTTTTTTATATATATATGAGGGCCTATGCTGGCTCGGGGCCTTGGGCGGACCTCCCCCCTCGGTACGCCACTGAGCCTGTGTAATTTTTCCCAATTATGACAAAAAACTAACGCAATGGTTGTTTTAATTAATTTTTCTATGATACCATCATGATCCCTCGATGAGGCTTATATTATCTTTTAACCTTTAAGCAAGGACCATTTTAGAATTTTTTCAAAATTTTCGAAGTTGTACTTTTTGAGAAAAAAAATCTGGTGTGGCTGGCGCACAGCACACAACTTTCGATTACCGAAGGAGTGCTTGTCACACCAGATTTTTTGTGTCGACATATATTTAGTTCCCGACAGTAAGGAACATATGAATTCAGATGTAAAATTTATAAGTATGGGAAAATATTTATATTTTGTTACCATAGCAACCATTTCTCCTATCTTTTCTATGGAGTACAAGAGTAAAGTGGTCTTCAGAAGATTTCAATCACAAAATGAGAATATACATTTTAAAGAACATCTAAAAAATAATTGATTTTTGAATTTAAAAAAAATCGTTGGAGCAAATTTTGAGAAAATCGAAAAAAAACTGAAAAAGTACATCAGTAAAGTACTAGTACTCTTGGGCCGATTTTGATTAAAAGCTTATTTTTCCGGTCCCGGGTGGTGTTTAACTTAAATATAAAATTTCAACCTCGTAGCTCAATTCCTTCATGCTTAAAATTGAACACACACCCACCCACCCACACACCCACCCACCCACACACACACACCCACAGACAGACCATGTCGCGAAAAGCACTTTTTTTGGATTCAGGGGACCTCAAAACGTGAAGATCCATCAAAATCTCGACATCGAATTTTTGACATGAATCCAATACTTTCTCTCTATATATAAATTACATATATACATAGGTAAGAGAAAGTAAAATTAATTTAAATTTTTGATTTTGAAATTAAATTTTTTTTTTTATTACCTCCTCAGTTGTATTGTATATCATTGGAAAGGGCATCTAAAAAGCTGTAAAATGACACCTCATTCATCTCTCTATCTCATCTCTAAGAGATTTTGAGAGCAATTTAAATAGATGTGGTTAGGTCGATTTTTTGCCATTTTTGACAAATTTAACCCGCCATATTTCTTAAACGAGTTGAGATATCGAGTTGAAATTGGGGCTTTTCTTAGTCTCTATTGACTCTACCTATGACCCAAATTTCATAGAAATCTGAGATGGTGATGTTAAAAAGTGTATCGATTTGACGTGGAAAGAATGACTCGGGCCTGGAAAGCCCCATATTTTCTCAATTTTTCTTGGGGCAAAGATCTTTCTGGGGGGCCCACGAGCCTTCCGCAGGGGGGGCCAGGCCCCCCCCGGGACCCCAAGTTACGCCCATGTTGCCATGGTAACCGAATTTAAATCTTTTTCATTTATTAGATTAAAAATCAATTATTATTTAAACGCCCATTTTTTTTTTCGGAGAAAACATATCTCTCTCTCTCCACAAAACTATCTTCTCTCTTTCTACGCGTTTTAAACTTTCCACCTAATCTTCGCATTTGACCCATGTTAATTTCCTACAGGGATTTGTATGTT
>JAKCPI010008766.1:0-17773 GCA_023213315.1 Euborellia annulipes
TATTTTTACTAAATTGACAATCTCTCTCATAAAATTCATGTGAGTAAATAACATTTAACAACAAATTTTTCAAATTATATAATGAAAAAATATGCCTAAATTCACAGATATGCACTGAGGATGGCCCCTCTATAGGAGCCGAAATATTTGCAAATAAATTGAAGTAGTGAGAGAGAAAAACGAAATCTTGTTTTTATTCTCCTTATCATCTTCTACTATAACTTAATAATAAAAAAGACTTTTTAAACGGCGAAATCACCTGGTGGTGTGAACACCTTTTGGAAGACCCATCGGGTTGACTCGAATTGTGAAGACCCGAGCCAAGTTCATTAAATCGAGATGTGAAGGATATTCCACCCAAGGATCAGGACACGTCAGTGCAAGTTTTAAGTTGAAAGCAATTCGTTTAGATGCATCTGAAATATTCAAGAAATTTATTTTATAAACTAGAAACTTAAATTTTTTTTTTTAATAATAAGAATTCAACTGATGTTGGATATATAATTGGGAGTAGAATATAAAAAGTTTCCCGATTAAAACACCCACAGGCCTCTGAATTGTATATAGCAGAGTGGTAGAGTTCTTAAAAGGGTTCTTGTAGTTGGAAAAAAACAAACAAATCGCTAACTTTTGAGCAAATTGATGATTTCCAAATGTTTCAGAGTTGAGTGAACTTTTGCCTGGTTGTCAATAATTAAACTAGGAGATGATAATCAGGCCAAGTTGTTTAGAAAAAACTCTCTCCGACAACGTTTCGGAGCATGAATGGCTCCTTCTTCAAGACCAAGCTGATTTGCTCTCAATTTCGTGATAATATTTAGCGAAGTTGATAATGAATTCGCAGACAGAAATTAAAATGACTCAACATCGTTAAATATTATCACGAAATTGAGAGCAAATCAGCTTGGTCTTGAAGAAGGAGCCATTTATGCTCCGAAACGTTGACTAGTTTTTCTAAACAATTTGGCCTGATCAATCATCTCCGTGTTTAATTATTGACAACCTTCTCAAATAGATATTTTGATTTGTTTCTCAACTTTCATCGTTTCTGATTGGAAGGTCATTAAATATTATTATTGGTCATGGAGTCAGGCAGAGAAGACGTTTGCAGCCCATGGCACTAATCAAAATCTCTGAAGATGGCTCCGAAACGTCAGCAGCCATGAGGGCGAAAATCTAAATAAAAGAAAATTTAGCTGCAAACGTCTTGTTATTTCTCTGACCGACTCCATCACCATTAAGCAAGCAACATTCTTCAACAATTATTATTATTATTAAATAAAAGGTGATGATTTGCAAATATTTCAGAGAGACCTTGACTTCCTCAGGGATTGCATCTCTTTCACCATGCACGGGTTTTCAAGCGTTCTAATTGTATGGGGCACACGTGGGGAAAGAGATGCAATCCACTGAAACATACGGCAGGGGTCGGCAACCTTTTTTGAACAGTGGGTCAGTCAATTTAAAAAGAAATACTTTTAGGAGGCCGAACAGTTAAAAAAGCATGCAGAGAGTAGCACAACTCAGGGCCAGCTAATTAATAAAAAAAAAAAACCGGCACTTAAGGGGCTTCAGGAGGCAAGCTGTTCGCATGTTTTTGCCCATAAGATGGTGTTAGGGGTCTTGAAAATGTAGCCAAAAAGGTACGAAAATTTGCCAACAGATGGCAGGATAGTAGGGCTATATTTAATCTCATATATTTGTTTAATGAATATTATTATATATCATTTATAACAGCATAAAATATATAAATATAAGCCAATACGTGATCTGATAATGCCGGCTGTTAGACTAGCCTGCCATCTTTTGGAAGAGTGCTCAACTATTAATTTTTAAATAAATACAAACTTCGTCCCCGCTTTATTTAATTATTAAACTTTTGGATATTAATGATTTATACATTTTTAGATTAAAAAAAAAAAAAAAATTACAATTTACGTAATAGAACGTTTTTTGCATTTTCTATAAATATAAAAAAAATATTTTTAAATTAATCGTAATTAAAAAAATCTGGTGTAAGTGGTCGCACAGCACACAACATTCTCTTAAGTTGTGTTCTGTGTTTGTCATACCAGATTTTTTTTTGTGTCGGCAGGTTGCCAACTTTTTGAAAGTTTCTTGGGGCGGGATTAACTAATGATTTAAATGAAAAGAAAAAAAAAATAAATAAATAAATAAAAAGAAAAAGAAAAAAAAAACCTGTTTTTTTGAGGATAAAGAAATTTGGGCTCGACAGTGACGGAGATATCGCGGGGCTTATCCTGGATGCCACTCCTTAAATGAATCCCTTTCGTTCCTAGGGCACCACACGATATTTGGAAACGCACATCTCGTTCCGATTCCGAGTGAAATGCCTCCAAATGATCCCACGCTCTTTCAACCTGAAAAATTCACATATCTATTAATAATATCTCTAATCAGGAGAGGAGGAAAAAAAACTTCTTTTTGTTTACCTGGAGCAAACCCGCTCCTTGAGCAAAAGGATCCATATGATCAATAAATTGAGCTGTATTCTCTAAAGCACGTTTAATGCTATAAGGTGAATAAGGCAAATTTTTTTGTTCCATTCCAGATAGAAGGTTGGCTAAAAATTAATAAAACACCGAAAAGATTAGAAAAAAAAAAAAAATTGAGAATTTAAAGATCTTTTTGAAAATGGAAATTTATTATTATTTTTTTTTGGAGGGGGAATTCAACATGCGCATGTTCTTATTATGGCTTCGAATAGTCATGTCGCCTCATTGCGTTTACAAAAACAAAAGACAAAATTGTTTGTTTGTTCGGTCTAAATTGTGAGTTGCGTTTTCTTTCGGCCTTTTCAGCTAATAAATACACTTTTTCTCATTCAGCTCTTATAATTTCATTGATCTCAAGCCTTTTTAGATCTTTTAACAATAAATTTTGCTTAAGAAAAATGAAGGCAGAATATTATGCCGAAACAAGTCCTCCTATTTGTAAGCCAGAAATCAATAAATGCTCTGAAAAAAATCTTTTCGCATAGCTTCTTTTTATTTTTGGGTATTCGAAAGTTGAGCGAGTTCTGTCATACGAGATATATCTCTACCTTGTTATCATTTCTTCTATTGTGGAAAGAGAGAAAAAAAACAAAAGAGAATGCAGTTTCTTTATTGAGATTCAAGCCCACGTTTCGGTCTCAAGTCTGGACCACCGTCAGAGCTAAAAATAACACTCAATGAAGATCAAAACAATTTACAAGCTTTCGGGCGGGCAGCCAGGAAGTAAGGCTCTACGAAATGAAACTCAAGAGTAGTTTCGGCTATAATTAAATATCGCGATCCTCGGTCCATTTTCGAAATGTAAATCGGTGGGTATTAATCTACATAAAATGGCTTGTACATACAAGTATATCCCAGAACAATTTGAACTGACTGCATCGAATATAAAAAGCTCTTAGCATTGCTTGGGATATATGTACAAGCATTTTTATGTATATTAATACCCTCCAGGAGGCGATTAGCCGAGGGGATAAAGCAGTTAAGCTTATAATCCTGAGTTGAAAAAACTCGAGTTCAAATCCCCTCATATGAGATGCCTCCACCTGAGGAAGGAGAAAGTTACCTCTCAGAGTAACCATAACGTGTTAGGTCTGACACTAATGACTGAAGTGAATACCCACCATTTGACAACTCCACATGTAGCTCCATTTGAGTGAATACTCTCGAAAATGGACCGAGGATGGCGATATTTAATTATAGCCGAAACTACTCTTGAGTTTCATTTCGTGGAGGCTTACTTCCCGGCTGCCCGCCCCCTCACCTATTGTTGAAATACAACAGCCACTGCACAAATTGTGTATATTTATAATTATAAATAAAGCCCGGATTTTTATGCAGAAAAACCCCTAAAATACGCATTAAAAGTATTAAAATATGCTTAAAAAGAGAAAAGAGAATACCTGGGGTTTTTCTGTTTTTTTCTTTTTTTTATATTAATCTCTATAAAAGCTTGTAAATTGTTTTGATCTTCATTGAATATATTTTTAACTCTGATGAAGGTCGAAACGTTAGCCGTGGACTGAATCTCAACAAAGGAACTGCATTGGCTGCATTTCTTTCTTATTTTTTCTCTCTTTCATCATCTACTCTACAGCCATACATCCCCTGTTACATTTCTCCTATGAAATACAAGAGTAAAGTGGTCTTCAGAAGATTTCAATTGCAAAATGAGAATATACATTTTAAAGAGCATCTAAAAAATAATTGATTTTTGAATTTTAATCAAAATCGTTGGATCGAATTTTGAGAAAATAGAAAAAGTGCATCAGTAAAGTATTAGTACTCTTTGGCCGATTTTGTTTAAAAGCTTCGTGTCACGTGCTAGGGCGGTGCCTAACTTAAATATAAAATTTCAGCCTCATAGCTCAAACACAGGCACACAACAGACAAACAGACTCAGGAGATCTCAAAACGTGTATTTCCATCAAAATCCAATTTTTGACAAATATAGATAAGAGAAAGTAAAAAAAAGAGGGCGAGATGACTCTTGTCAGCCAATGGAATGTAGGAGTAAAAAGCAAACGGACCTACGGCCCCGCAGACATGAGGACTAGCCATGCTTGTGCCATTCATCAATTGAGAGCCTCGGAGGGTGAAATTGGGCACAGAAGTGATGGCGCCTCCAGGAGCCGCCACTGTCACTCCTTGGTCACCGTCAATAGTCGGGCCACGTGATGTCCAGGTATAGGCACACCCGGGAAGACGTTTTCGTAGCGAATATTCTGACACCATCATGTCAGGAGAAACGTATGCTCCAACTCCTAAAAATAAATGAAAATCATTTTAAACAGAGGGGTCATTCTACAAAAATGGGTTCATTCAGCAACTTCCCAAACAGATTGACTTTTTTTAATCATCCGTTAATAGAAGTTAAGTTAATAATTTTTGGGCACACATGATAAATATTGAAAATATTAAAAAATATTCGTCTTTTTAACCCTAAAAAGTCAGTCCCCTGGCATGTACCAGCTCAAAAAGTGAACATTTATTTTAAACTATTAGATTTATATTATTATTATAAATATCGATATAATCTTATTAAGCGTTGTTTCAAACTCGCGTACCTCGATCTAATATCTAATATTATTCCCATGCTCAGGGGCCCACATCTTGTGGGTGCGTGGCTGGCGACCACGAGCTACCCGAGCTGGGACTGGCAGCCCTGTTCTTTACATGTCTGTCCCTTCCTTCTATATTTTCAACAGGCGTCAGGCCATGCGACGGGCCGACCTGTTCTATTGCAAAAAACCCATTCCGCCGACCCCGCACTGCGGGGATGAGGCTAAGATAGAAGAAGAAGATCTAATATTACACACTGTTGATAAAATCATTATCTGTTTTTTCTAAGTTTAGTGTGTAAAGATGGCTGCGAAATGCCATTTTTTTCAACTTTCGTGAGATAGACTCATAATTATGTCCTTTTGTAACTAGTTTTATTTAACAATATAAAAACTAAATGTATATTTTCTTTGTATTTTGTATTAATAATGCCATTAACGAAATCCCAAAATGGAGACAACAAAAACGAATTTTATTCCGCAAAAAATATATTTTATATAAAAGCGAAATCCTATCAGAATTCTACATAAAAACGAAATCTAATCGAAATAAAAATAGAACTAATTTTTTAATATGTATTAATTCCAAGTAGGAAAATGAAATATAAACGATTTGAGTTTATATTCGTAAAAATAAATAATTTCATTCTCCCGTTTATCACAAAGAGACGAATCTGTATTTCCATGTTTTTTCGTATTATTTACGTGTTGCAGGCGACGAAATATCTGCCACAACAACAATGACAACTTTGTGCCTAATTAGATTATAAGCCTACAAGGACTGAGGGTGACGACTAACTGCATATAAGGGGAAGTGAGATTTATTGGTGCAGGTCGAGGGTCCGGTGGCTCGGTGCAATGGACAGCCCCTCGGAAAGGCTGGAGATCCTGGGGGCCATGGGATGTTTGGCCTCGCCAATAAATAACTCACTCACAGCTTTGTTAGATAAAAAATTTCGTTTCAAAACGCCCAAATAGAGCGTGACGGACAGGGTGACGGACATTAGCGAATTATATTTATAAATACCTAGCTGCTGTTCTGGGAAGGCTCCCGTTCAAGGTTCTATCAATCATTTAAAGAAATTACGAATATTTAGGATCTCTTTAATTAACAAACGCTTGAAAACAACAATAATAATGATTTTAGTTTAGTCCAGTAACTTAATAAGTGAATTCACATAAACTAGTAGATTTATTCCTGGACAGCAGAAGGTGTTAAATTTAAAGATGACAAAACAATTTTTCAAAAAATTTTATCTTGAGAGAATTTTTGGCTTGGCTTACAAGCATTTGCGCAATTAGACTTGTTTCGGCAACAGCACTGCCTTCTTCAGAGCCATCAACTCTTGACAAGTCTAATTCCGCATGCTTGCTTCTAAGCCAAGCCAAAAATTCTCTCAAGATAATTTTTTGAAAAATTGTTTTCTCGTCTTTAAATTTAACACCTTCTGCTGTCCAGAAATAATAATGAAAATTATACAAAGTGCATAGATAGAATTTTATCAGGAAAGGTCGCAACGATCCCATGGACCTGAGTCCGGGAGAGATCGTTTTTTTTTTTAAATCCAATTCGCAAAAAAGTAAAGAAAGAATAAAATTGAAATCTTGGAATTGAGAAATATTTAGAAAAATAAATAATCCCTTTTGTTTCCCCTTCCCCAATTGAGAAGCTAGCAGGTCGTCGACGACAAGCAGAAGATATCATTCTCTGGCGGGCTGTGAAGCCACTAACATCTTCAAATATACCACTCAATGGCGGGATGTGAGACAACAACATAACATATTGACGGCGGGCTGCGAGACCGCCAATATTGGGAAAAGCCGTCAGCATCTCCTCTCACTCGGTGCTGGAGCCAGTCAACACCAACTATTTGTCTTCGGGCCGTGAGACGGTCCCCACTGGAATCGATTTGCCGAGAGACGTCCTTCACTCACGTTTCGGACGAAGGTCGGCCCGATGCGACCGAAACATCACATCCCATCATAAGACATCGCCAGCCATCATTATTTATCCCCTTTTATTTATTTTTTTTATATATTCTTCTAATAAAATTCCAAATTATTTTTTTTTAATTTTATTTTTTATTTTTTTTGCGAGCAGATACTCTCCCTGATTTCGTCCTCCCCGTTCTTGAACTCTTCAAAAAGGTTGCGAGGTATATGCTTTTTCTCATTGCCAAGAAACAAGCATATTACCTTTCCTAATTTATACCACTTGGCACGCCACATCTTACGCAAATAAAAGTTTATCGCCGAATAATTTACCTATAATATTGTTAGTGCTGATGTCCGGTGGTGTGCCGATTGTACACAGAGCAGGGCCATGGTTGCCGGCGGAAGCCACCCAAACGACACCGTGTTTGTCGATCACTTCGTTCATCAATTCGCCCAAACGACTGAGGAAAGGGAAAATAAAAACAATTCAAATTTGTCTCATATAGAAAGAATATATACATATATATTAAAATGTATTAAGAGTCAAGGTTACAAGGGTTTATTGTTTTTGCCAATAAAACGTGAACTTTTATTAAGGGTAGTGTGGATGTTACGCATGTTTTTGCCGATAAGGTGGCGTTGTGTAATAAGCTAAAAAAAAAAACGCCTATTACGAAACTTTGCCAAGAGATGTCAGAATGGTAGCTAATAATTTTTTACAATGAATTACTTTATAAATGTTATTATATACAGTATTATGTATCTTCAAGGGCGGATACAAGGGGGGGGGGGGGGGGTAAAGGGGATAATTACCCCCCCTCCCCAAAGATTTGAAAAAAATACTTTTTTTTTCCTAAAAAAAATTTATTTTTAATGTAAAACTTTAAAAATTAATACTTAAAAATTTGATTTATATTTATATTCTGGCAAACAAGTACAGAATGCGCCTTTAAATTACCGAAATTAAGAAAAAATTGTGTGCTGTGCGACGAGTCACACCATATTACCCCCCCCCCCCCCGAGAAACACCTCTGGATCCGCCCTTGTGTATCTTTTATAAAAGCTTACAAATATATAAATATAGGCTAATAAGGGATCTGATAATACCGGCTGTTAGACTAGCCTGCCATCTTTTGCAGGAGTTCTGAACTATTTGACAGATAATTTTTAAATAAATCATATAAGCTTACTTAAAATTTTTCTTAATTAATATGCGATTAATAATAACAATAAATTCAAATTTGATGATTTTTTTTTTTTTTTTTTTTTTTTGATGAAGCTCAGGAACCTTCTTTTCAATTTCCAAAAGGATTCGGACCAGTAGGTTCAATTAAAGTCAAAAAGTTTTTTTAAAACAAAACTTTATTTGACCCCAGACAATGTTTCGTCCACATGCTGTAGGACTTCTTCAGTGGTTGGAGTCTTAGAGAGCCATTATATGGCTTTTTTAGTTTAATTGAACCTACTGGTCCGAATGCTTTTGGAAACAATACATTCATTTTTAAATTTAAATTATTGGGACAGATTGATTCTGTATTTGATTGATAACAAAAATTTTTAATGAGTCATTAAAAATTTTTTAACTCTCTGTTCCAATAATCCTTTTTGAATATAATTCATTAAAAAAAATCTGGTGTGACTGGCGCACAGCACACAACTTTCTCTTACCTTCGGTAATCGAAAGTTGTGTACTGTGCTTGTCACACCAGATTTTTGTGTCGACATTTATTTAGTTTCCGACAGTAGGGTACAATTGAATTCAGATGTAAAATTTATAAGTATGGGAAAATATTTATATTTTGTTACCATGACAACCATTTCTCCTATCTTTTCTATGGGAGTGCAAGAGTAAAGTGGTCTTCAAACAATTTTGAGGGCAAAACGAGAATATACATTTGAAGAGCATCTAAAAAATAATTGATTTTTGAATTTTAATCAAAATCGTTAGGGCGAATTTTGAAAATCGAAAAAAACTGAAAAAGATACATCAGAAAAGTACAAAGTACTCTTTGGCCGATTTTGATTAAAAGCTTATTTTCCGGTCCCAGAGGGCTGCCTAACTTAAATATAAAATTTCAACCTCAATAGCTCAATTCCTTCATGCTTAGAAATTGAACACACACACCACACACACAGACACACACACAGACACACACACAGGACACACAGACAGACAGCCCATGTCGCGAAAATCACTTTTTTGGATTCAGGGGACCTCAAAACGTGAAGATCCATCAAAATCTCGACATCGAATTTTGACATGAATCCAATACTTTCTCTCTATATATATATTCATATATACAGGTAGAAAGTAAAAAACCGAATTGAGAAATTCCTTATAATAGTCTAGTTTTTTTTTTTTTAAGTACGTTTCAACGCCGGTCCTTAATTTCATTCAAAATCATTAGAGAATCAAATAACATTTTTGAAATTTCAAATTTAAATTAAATTGAAATGATTAAATACATGTACGGTGAGGGACAATATTAAGTTCCACCCATTCGTTTTCTACTTGTGATTATTTCATTGTTTTTATAAAAGAAAATGAAAATCTTTATAAATTTTCTAGGTTTCAACCATGAAAGTTTCCATTAAAAAATATATATAAGATTTTTTAATAATCACAAGTGAAAAACGCATGGGTGGGACTTAATATTGTCCCTCACTGTACATACCCTAGTTATATATATATATATTCTTATTATTGATGGCGTTAAGTGAAAAAAGGAATTTTACCCAGAACAGGAATAATGAGCATGTTCGCCATAACTCATATTGATGACATGGACCCGAGGTTTCATATTCATAACTCGGATCATGGCACGTACAAGGGCAGTTCCCGTCTCCATTGAACCTAGCCTATTATCGCCAATGGTTAAAGACACGATTTGCGCCCCAGGAGCCACGCCATTCTTCTCTGGATTGTCCGGAAAATAAGCGGATGCAATTGAGGCTACGTGGGTGCCATGGCTTGCTAAAAAACAAACCAACAAACAAACAAACATTTTAATCACTCAATCACGTCAAATAAAGTATTTGCTCTGATGAGAGTCTAAAGCCGTAGAATTGGCATAAAAATGAAAACAAAGGAGAAAAGAAGGAAGGAAATGCATTTATCTTTTAGCCCAGGGATTCCCAAACCTTTTCAGTTTCAGGCGCCCTTAATATATCAGAATCTTCCCAAAGCGTACCGGGGAGGTGGGGGGGGGGGGGGGGGGCGGGGGGGGGGGGGGTTTTGAATTTTTGGGGGGGGGTTTTTTTTTTTTTTGGTTTTTTTTTTTTGGAAAATTTTTTTTTTTTTAATAATATTTTTTTTTTGAGAATGGGGAATTGCGTTTTTTTTGGGGGGGGGGGGGGGGGGGGGGGGGGGGGGGGGGGGGGGGGCCGCGGCGCCCCATGTCACATTTCAGAGCAAACCTTATGTTGCTAAACTAATAGTTTTTCTTCATTTCGAATTCAAATACGCATATCCTCTTATGTTTGCAATTTTATTTAATTAATAATTAAAACTCCTAACTTAAATTTTTTCTCCTAATAGCGAAAAATTAAAGGCGAATACTATTTTTTTGTAATATTCAAAAAATCTTCAGGGCACCCAAAAGAAAAGTCGCGGCGCCCTTGGGAGCCGCGGCGCACAGTTTGGGAACCCATGTTTTAACCTGTTTTTTCTTTTTTTCAGCGAGTTGGTTTTTTACTAGTTTTATCCATGGTAGATTTGTCCATGTATAAAACCGTGTATTATACTCGGCGGGGGATAAAACTTGCCAACTCTGCTGACATCAATTTATTGCATATATTTATTGTCATTAAAAAGATAAAAATTTTCATAAATTGATGTGAGCATTGAAGCAAATTCCCAACATATTCGGGGCGCATGCGCGCCAGTGGCGGAACTAATGATGTCACCCTCTATACTTAAAAAAAATATAAATCGGGGAAATTGTGAAATGTGAAAGGCTAATCTGTCAGGACATTTCAATTCGTTTTTTTTTTTTTTGTTTGACCGGAAAAAGTTGCCAAGGAGTAAGAGAAATTGAAAATTTCTTTTTATTTAAAAGAAACACATTAGATGTCGTCACAATGACTCCTTCTCCAAGACCTTTGTTGTGTTTAAAGATGGTAAGGGACCGTCCACATATGGACCGTTTATTTTGAAAGTGGTCTAAGTCCATTCTCTATTGTTTCGAGAAAATGAAAGGTTAGCATATCTGTTTCTATTTACCGACCAATTTTCAAATGAACAAAACATGGGAATTTTTTAAGAAATTTACCAAGAGCTAATTAATTATACATAGAAAATTTACATTAATTTAAACATAAATCATGTGATATCTCATTTAAAAGAAAAATGGACTTACACCACTTTCAAAATAAACGGTCCATATTTTTTTGACGATATTCTAGTCCCCACTCCTAGATCTGGTATCAATTTATGCATCTTACAGAAATTCTGTATACCTGCAGTACATACACAAATTTATGTGGTCCAAATTGAATCAAATTCATAGATTCTGTGATCTGCACCTGCATTTACTTACAAAACATTTAACAAAAAAGAACTTTATTTCAAAGTTAAAAATAAATCAACTTTCTCAGATAACGTTTTCTTTTCAAAGTGAATAAATACAACAGCTGCAGAAACGTTGAAAGAAAACAGACAAAAATTTAATCAATCTTTATCTAATTTTTAATTTCGATTGCCGATGTTTCGGACGCAAATCGCGTCCTTCCTCAGGACAATCGGTAGTTAGTATCGGCAATCGAAATTAAAAATTAGATAAAGATTGATTAAATTTTTGTCTGATTTCTTTCCTGCCAGTCATCCAACTCATATTTGTCAATTTGTACACCCTTCACCTCGCTATCGATGACATTTAAACCACAATTAATGGCAAAGATTTAATTAAAAAAATACTCCTGACCCAAGGAGTAGTAGGCAAGATTTTTATTATTTATCTCTATCCAAACCTTTTAAAAATCTAATAATAATTTTGAAAATAACACAAATGGATCTTTTTTCGGTCAAATTGTATTTAATGAAAATAAAAGTGACGTTTCGATTCTAGATTGGAATTATCTTCAGACTATTTTATATTTTGTTCTGGCCATCTTCTAAATAGGAGATTTTTCTCTCTGATTTGTTATTTTAAATTTTATTAAACTCTAATAATTTTCCCCCCTTTGAATTCTCCCTCCCCTGGTAACCCAAATCGCCCACTTGGGAGCCACTGGCCTAAGCCTTCTTCAGAACCTGGAGGGTTATTAAGGTTGTTCAAACAGTACCTCGTAAGTCATAATAGAATCTAAATTTTTCTTTTCCTTAATGTCAAGTAAGATACAATCTATTTTTTTTATTTTTTCAGTTATCTTAAAGGATAAAAAGCAAAGGAAGCAAATACTAACAGCACATAGAGACAATTTCGAGCGTGTTGCCGTCGTTGTGAACGTTGATGCTATAAGTGAGCTGATCGAGGGTCGTAAGTGAAGCGAATTCATGTGTGTGCGAATACTCGCCGAGTAGCGTGCACTCAGCGAGATCTCCTTGTTCGCTGGTATCGACGCACGCACGCCAAATGGTGCCATCATGGAAGACAACACAATCGTATGCAGGCAACGGATCGTTATAACGTTTTTCAAGTAATTGTAGAGCTTCTATTTGTGCCTCTAAATCCTCTTTGATTAATTTCTCTGCCGGTGAGAGATTCCCCGATGAATGCGCCAATTCGAAATTCTATTAAACAAAAAAAAAACATTCAATTAATTTGCCTGTATTACTTTCTCTTAACTATGTATATATGTAATATATATATAGAGAGAAAGTATTGGATTCATGTCAAAAATTCGATGACGAGATTTTGATGGATTTTCACGTTTTGAGGTCCCCTGAATCCAAAAAAGTGGTTTTCGCGACATGGTCTGTCTGTCTGTCTGTGTGTGTGTGTGTGTGGGTGTGTGTGTGTGTGTGTGTTCAATTTTAAGCATGAAGGAATTGAGCTACGAGGTTGAAATTTTATATATAAGTTTTGTACCCTCCTGGACCGGAAAAATAAGCTTTTAATCAAAATCGGCCAAAGAGAACTAGTACTTTACTGATGTACTTTTTCAGTTTTTTCGATTTTCTCAAAATTCGCTCTAACGATTTTGATTAAAATTCAAAAATCAATTAATTTTTAGATGCTCTTTCAAATGTATATTCTCGTTTTGCCCTCAAAATTGTTTGAAGCACACTTTACTCTTGTGCTTCATAGGAAAAGATAGGAGAAATGGTTGCCATGGTAACAAAATATAAATATTTTGCCATCCTTATAAATTTTACATCTGAATTCAAATATTCCCTACTGCCGGGAACTAAATACATGTCGACACAAAAAATCTGGTGTGACAAGCACAGAACACAACTTTCGATTACCGAAGGTAAGAGAAAGTTGTGTGCTGTGCGACAGTCACACCAGATTTTTTTTATCTTTCTTTCAACTTACCAATAAATTTCTGGTGGCATTGGCAAGAGTTTGTTTGTGCCCTGGGTCCCAGAGGGTCTCTTTGCGTTCCTTTTCTATTCTCTCTCGCAATTTGGCTGGATATAAATCGCTGGCGTTTTTAACGCCTAAATGATAATCTCCTGAAGGATTCTTCCATGAAGAAGGAATCTAAAAAAAATTATGAATTTTGCGAGTTGTCTTAAATAAGAACGATTCTAATTCAACACCATTTCTTTATATATTATATATTAGGAACCGACCGAATATTCGGTTTCGGCCAAAAAGTAGCCGAAACTTTCGGACGGCCGACACTTGAGTCTGAAAAGATGGGATGAGACTCGCACGCAAAAATTCCACCTGCCTGGTGGAAAGGGGGAAAAAATTTTCTGCAGAGCGGAAAAAATTTCAAAAAAAAAAGGGAAAATGATATGAATTTTGTATAGGAAATACAAGTTTCAGTTTCGGCTGAAAATCTTGTTTCGGTCGGACCTTATTATATATATATATATATTTTTTTTATTAATGACATATGATCTCACCATTTAGGTCAATATCTCAGTTGAATTAAAAAAAATTAAACTAAAGCTTACAGATAATAATAATAATAATAATAATAATAGTAGTACACTTTTTTTCTTTTATTTTAAAAAAACACTCACACTTTTTTTCCCAATCACACTTACATTCACACACATTCACACAGTCTTCTCGGCAACTTAGGCCATCCATATAAGACTTTATACGATAACCGTTATTATGAAAATATATATATTGGGGTCCAGGCAATCTTATTTAAGCCATTTGGTATCCAAATGGCTTAAATAAAATCATCGGATTGCCTAGGATTCGAAATCCCGACCCTTGGTATATAAAGCAAGCGCGATACCAACTACGCCAAGCCCGAGGGCAATAATAACACTTAAGTCTAAAGTTGTTTGTAGCCCTTGGGCTTGGTGTAGGGGTTAGCGTGCTACCAAAAGTCGCGGGTTCGGACCCCAGGCAGTCCAATGATTTTATTTTATTTTATTTCATTTGTATACCAAATGGCTTAAATAAGAATGCCTGGACCCCCAATATGTATATTAATCAATAACGGATATCGTCAAAGTCTTATATGGTCTGAGTTGCCGAAAAGACCGTGTGAATGTGTGTGTGAGTGTGAGTGAGAATGAGAAAGTTTTTGGCCTGTAGCCTTTATAAAATTATACACTGATAGGAACTACCCAGATAGCACACTACGTCTTATGTACGTACATAAAGACGAACTGTGCTATCTGGGTAGGGGTGCGTAAAATAATCGATTATTGAGGTAAAATGATTTTTGCAGAAAGGAAAATGTGGAAATTTTACGAAAAAAAATTTTGAATAAATGCAAGTTGGAAAAAAATTTTCGTTTTACTAAAAAAAAAAGGGTCAAATGATTTTCAAGGGAGGGGATCCCTTTTTTTTTGGAAGATGTTAGTTAGATGCTGCATTTCTTCAAGAATTATACGAGAGGTCCTTCTATTCTTGGGAAAACCTTTAATCGCATTTAGGGCGCTTAAAGAGATTTATAATAAAGACGCAGAGTGATGCAATGCGACATGATCTAATCCTGTCACTCAATCTGATGCCTGACATCTGTCTCAGAGGAGAAAAAAAGGCCGGGGATATTGGTATGAGAATGTGTTGCGGTATCAAAAGCCCGAATAAGTTACTTTATTCGTGTTTGTGTAATATATTTATAGAGAGAATAAATAAATTGAAATTTTTGCCTAATCTAACAGCACTAAAAAGATCTCATTCATTGATTATTTTTTCAAGCTAATTTTTCATATATAATCTTATTTCCAAAAGAGGGGGAAAAAACTTAAAAGAAAGATGTTCTGGTAAGTTAAAATTTTTACTTTAAGTTTTCGTCCAGTGAGTCCTTTGATTTCTCCGTCTTTAGCCTTGACAATTGTGCTCGTTTCAACATCACCGGCTCCACTGCAATCAAAACGCTCGATCACCTTTGTTTTTCCTTCACTAGTTTTCTGTAAAGAAAAAAAAAAGAAAAATATTAGTTCAACAAAAAAAAAAAAAAAAAAAAAAAAAAAAAAAAAAAAAAAAAAAAAAATGGGAGATATGGGTTAGATTAAAGGATGACAAGGCTAATTTGATTTAAAATTAACCTGCAATCCTGGAGCCCCTGGATCGACGCCCGAATCAAAAATTGCCATAACAATTCCTCGTCCATCATATGTTGGATATTTTGTAAGAAAAGATATAACATTCGTTTCTTTTTTTTTGGTAAAAGGCCCCAAACGGGAAAATCGACATCGACAACTTCTGCCATGTTGGAGAGAAAAAGAAAAAGAAAATAAAGCTTATAAAGCTCACTTCATTTCGCTTACTCTTTATGTTGCTAATTTAAGCCCCAATGTCGTAAGGGGAGGCAACATTTTAAAAAAAATTCAGAAATTATAGGGCTTCGATCCTGTTCGGTCCTAACTCAAACAAGGTGTTTTCTTTGTAATTATTTGTTTATAATTGGTAATTTTTTTTTCTTTATATTGAAATAATTTATAATCAAATCTTAGGATATGTAACACGACCAGAGTTGGCAAGTTAATTACAGACGAGTAAACTGAACAGTTATTTACGCGTAAATTACAACATTGTAAATAACTAGGTCGTATTCATTAAATAAATGTAAAAGTGGGGAACCTGACCCTGACCTACTCTAATTTGAATTATTTAATTACAATTAAATATTAAATATTGAGAATTGTTAAAAATATGTCATCTATCAAACATGAAGACATTCCAGTCGATGATATCAAATATCCTATTCATATTGGTAATTTATTTTTATTTTATAACCTATATCTCATTCTCTCATGTCATTTATTTGTAGTAGTATTTCGTTAGTCTTTTGCAATCACAAATTCGTACATTTAAATATGAAATATTAATTAACTTATGTCTTTTTTGCTTTAATTTTGATGTTTTTAATAATAAATTTATTTAAAATCTCTGACATTTGCTATGAATATACAGTACGTGGATGCTAACGTCATTCTCTCGCTCAATAAATACTTTATAAGCACCCTCAAAGAAAATTCGAAGACAAATCTTTTGTTTTTTAATTTGATTCTTTTTCATTAGGTCCAGTCTTCCCATGTATACATTGTAAAACGAACTTTATTAATTTATATTTTTTATGCAAGCATTCTAAAAAATGTCTATCAAACGTTATACAAATATTAGATAAAAGACATTTTAATTTTCTCAAAAAAACATCAAAAAAAAGGTAAAAAAAAAAGTAAAGCAATTTTTCAAACCAGTTATTAAGATAATTTTTATTCACTTTTTATTTTTTTTTTTTTTTTTTTTTGTTTAAGACATTTCATCTTCAGAAAAAGAAGCAACTTTAAAAAAAAAGCAAGAATTTAAAAAAAAAGACAAAAATGAGAAAATTCCGTCAATTTGCAAAAAGAAAAAGTTCGAACTCTTCATTCGCCAACAAAAAAAATCCAACCGGAGAAACTTTTATGTCAAATTTGTTCTGGACAATTTAAGTATAAATCCAATTTAGGACGTCATTTATTAATTCATTCCGGCCAAAAAGATTACAAATGTGAAATTTGTTCTAAACAATTTATTCGAAAATCGCATCTTGTCACCCATTATCTTATTCATTCTGGCCAAAAAGATTACAAATGTGAAATTTGTTCTAAACAATTTAATCAAAAATCGCATCTTGTCACCCATTATCTTATTCATTCTGGCCAAAAAGATTACAAATGTGAAATTTGTTCTAAACAATTTATTCGAAAATCGCATCTTGTCACCCATACTCTTATTCATTCTGGCCAAAAAGATTACAAATGTGATATTTGTTCTAAACAATTTAATCGAAAATCCGATTTAAGGCGTCATTTACTAATTCATTCCGGCCAAAAAGATTACAACTGTGAAATTTGTTCTAAACAATTTAAGCATAAATCCGATTTAAGGCGTCATTTACTAATTCATTCCGGCCAAAAAGATTACAAATGTGAAATTTGTTCTAAACAATTTATTCGAAAATCGCATCTTGTCACCCATTCTTTTATTCATTCTGGCCAAAAAGATTATAAATGTGAAATTTGTTCTAAACAATTTAAGCATAAATCCGATTTAAGGCGTCATTTACTAATTCATTCCGGCCAAAAAGATTACAAATGTGATATTTGTTCTAAACAATTTAATCGAAGATCTAGTCTCATTAGACATTTATCTATTCATTCTAGAAAAAATGAAATAAATAGAAATAAAATTT
>JAKCPI010008769.1:0-18304 GCA_023213315.1 Euborellia annulipes
AAAAAAGAGTAAAAAAATCATCTAGTGATGAGCTATATCCAGAAGCGTTCTACAGGAAAGCAACACTTTCGGGCCCCCGGCTATAAGGGTCCCTTTAAAAATGTATTTGTGTTATTTATATAAAAAAATCATATATTTAATCAGCTTTTTTTGTCTATAAATATTGTTAAAAATTTTAAAATATCAAATCAAAATACTTTCTCTCTATATATATATTACATATATACATAAGGTATAGAAAGTAAAACATGTTATTCGAAGTATTGCTAAAATAAGTCTTGTTTCCGCCACTTTTTTATTTAATTTAATTATTAGAGAATGAAGAAAGGCACATGGTCTCCTGCTATTAATAAAATTCATATTTTTAACTAGACAGTAAATTACAATTGAATAAATAAATGTTAATGAATGATTTTATTCAGGAGTTTATTAACACCATTTGATGTTAAAGAACGGTGAAAATAATAAAATTAAAACAAAAAAGTTTGCATTAATGAACTCCTTGAGGTTATTGAATAAAATATTTCATTTTTCTCCGATAGTTAATTAATCTAGTTTACCTTGGGATCTTGCTCCATGAGTTTAAGGACTGCATCTTCCATCTTTTTATCATCCTTATTCTTAATTTTCGTATGTCTTGCTTCAGCAGTTGTGACATTTAATGAGACATTCGACGTGTCATTTGTCGTTCCATTTAGCACATTCAATCGCCAAATTGGATAATATTTTTGAAGAGGATTGATTTGTGGTTTTTTTACAAATACCGGCTTGACTGTTGTTATTGTAGTTGGAGATGAAGTTGTAGTGGTTGTAGACAGAGGCATTTCTGTTGTTGTTGTAGTTGTTGATTTTTTCTCAGTAATTATTTCCGTTGGAAGTGTTGATGTTGTTAATGTAGGTGATGTACTATACAGACTCCCACTGGATCTTAAAGAGGATGATGTAGGAAACCAGTAAGCAACTCCTCTACCTTGATCACCGCCAAAACGAACATTTTTAATTTGCTGATATGGTTCTTTTGTTGTTGTAGCATGATAACCTTCAAAATGCACATTTTTAATATGAAGGTATGGTTCTTTAGTTGTGGTAGTCGTCGGAGTGGTTGTTGTTTGAAATTTTCTGGAACTTTCTGTGGTGGGTTCAGGAATTCCCACCCAATAAATCTGAGTGGAATCTGAAAAGGCGTCACTCGCCGTCAGCATTAAAAAGAACTACTAATCCAATCAGCTGCATTATATCTTCCAGGATCTGTCGCGCATTGTGAATGAATGTCAATTGACTAAACGAGCGACTTAGTTTAAGCATATATATATAACCCTTGATTAACATAGGACAATGACAGATTCGCTTCGATAACTGCTTTGATCAGTGTCATTTTGAGATATCAGTATAACCCTGGTGTGTGAAAACTGGACCTTAAAACTACCGTTTGGTTTCGGTGCGTTGCCACTAGCTGGGACTGATTGGCCAAAGGTTATATCCACTTTGACCAATTTAATGACAAAATTCCTCATTCGAATACCAAAATAAGCTCAATTATATCAAGCTGTATGCTAATATTCTTTTTCCTTTTGACTTGATATGATATAACCTATTTGATCTTGAAACTTTAATTATTTAAATTATCATAAATATTCTGATAAATATTTTATTTATTTAAATGTTATTTAATTAAATAGTTAGAATATTACTTATGTTCTGAGCCATGAACCCATAAATAGTTAAATAGTATAATATTAACACCTTCAAGTAGATTTTACATTTTGATTTAAATGCCAAAAAATTATTCACTTAATTCATAGCTTTTTTTTGATCAGATTATTTAAATATTTTTCCTAAGAGCTGGGAGTGAATTTTTTTTTTGGAGTTATGGTGAAATTAAAGAGAAAGAAAAACGCTTTATTTTCAGCAATTGTTATTTAATTCGTTAGTAAGGCAATATTTCCATATATTTCGGATGACCTATCGGCACTCCTTCCTCAAGTGGATTTCACCTCAATTCACCACATTACGGCCCTTTTTTTTGGGTACACATATTTTATTCGTAGTCGCGAAATTATTTCAAGAACAAAATTTTTAACAAGCAGGTGTTTTGATTTTTCTAATATCTAAAATTAAATTATATTTTAATTAAATTTAATTAAAATGATTTTAAAATATAAGAGGATTTTTTATTATAAAAAAATAATACAAATTTAAAACATGTATAATAATAATAATATAGTAATCACAGAAATTAATTGTTAAGATTAGATCATCTTTGGTATTTACTAATAGTAGGCCTATAAAATATTAAAATTGTTCACTTTTAATTATCTCTATTTTATCATCATCGAACCTTTAGATCATTATCTCCCCTTTCTCTTGGTCCATATACCCGATTGTTTTTTATCTAAACGCTTTCAAGCTCAAAGATACATACCCAAGATAATCGTACACTTTCAAGTTCACATGCAAAGAATTATCAGTGGTCAGATCATGTTTCTTATTTTATTTCTTTTTTATTAATTAAATTATACATTTTAATTAATTTTGGCGAAAAGTAGAAATGCATTTTAAAACACTTCTTCTAGGTCATATTGTTTTTTTATTTCATGGTAACATGCAACTTGATATAGGTTAGAATGTTTTTTTTTTTTCTAATTTTAATGAAAGCATTAACTTTGTGGATTTGACACCATGTATAATCATAAAAAAAAAAATAAATAATTAGATTTATTAGTATAAAATAAATTATAGTCGCTCGCTTCCTATCCTGAGCGATAAAATTAAATAAATGGCCTCACGTAAGCTTGAGCCTCCCTGGCCATCGAATATATGTAAGCTTTTAGCAAATAACAATTATTATATGTTTATTAAAGCTTTTCCTGTTTGAATTATTATTATTAGTGGAATTTTTAGTTATAGACCACATTTTTGTATTAACCGTTAGTTCACTTGAATCGGAGCAACTGCACTGTACTTGAGAACGGCTGCAGAATAAGCAGTCGAAACGTTGTACATTATTTATATTTTTTTAATAAATAATTAATACAAAAATGTGGTCTATAACTAAAAATTCTCCTTATAATAACAATTATTATCGTTACTTAAACCCGAATTTATTAACTGAACTCCTACAATTATCCATCTTAAACTTAAGAATGAATCTATTATCTAGTATGTCGTTCTCCCTATCAAATTTGAATCTTCTTCCGTTTAAACTTTTATTTATAATTCATTTAAATTACCTTTTGACTGTTTCAAACGACTTTAGTCTTGTAAAACTAAGTTGGTTGGTTCAAGTCGACACGACAATATTGAATTTTAATCTCCAATGTTGATTTAGTTATATCACAATGGCTTCGTCTCATTTCTCTTTTGAGTTAATTTTCATTCCCTCACTAACTCCCTTTTATCATCCCAGATAACATAACTCGGTTCCCGGTCCCTGTCTCGGTCTCGTTCGTCGATATTCAGAGACTCCTCTCGTGGATAATTCACTCCCCTAAAGAGATACCTATATCCGTGAATTCCATATCCTCCATTACCCGTTACTGGGTCATTCAAAATTCCAATTTGTTGAGTTTGATGTTGCTGCTGATTGTTGAGGTATCCTGCTGAAAGCACCGAGGTCAATCCCATTAGTGCAGATAGAACTGTCGCTATTTTCGAAACGAAAAGTGCTTTTTTCGAGATAATCACGAGGAATCCAAAAAGAAGAGGAACCAAAGCGAGAAGAGGAATTTTTATGCCAAGAAGAAATGGTACCAACGCCTGGCGTACCAGCAGCCGACCTGGAAACAATTTTAAATAAATATTAAATACATAAAAAGACACCGTGTATTTAAGTCTATACTATACCATATAGAAACTTCTTATGCAAAACTTCAGAAAATTTTTCAGCTCTGTTCTAATAATATTCATTGAATAAACTATCAATAGAATTTTTAATTTATTAACTGGTTTTTCAAGAATAAATGTGCTGAGACGCAAAAAGACATATTTTTTTTTAAAAGGGCGAGTGTTTAATAAAAAAGTAAAAAAAGTTTATTCGAGAATCTGAATCCTAAATATTTTATTTAAAAATTAAAATAAAATTGATTTGTTAAATCACCCTTTATTTATTTATTTATTTTAAATCTTTTGTAGAGAGATTGCTAATTAAATTAATTATTTTCCAGGACCTTTGTCCGGAGTCATTTCACTACTGTAGACTTTTTTGTTATTCACGAAACAATTATTTTTTTAATTGAATTTTATCTAAATGTACTGAATTTTAATAGGTATTTTATTTTTCCTTATTTTTATCATTAAGGATAATGAGAAAATAAAAACAAATTACAATTCAGTTTATAGTTAGAAACGTTTAGGGAAAATTCTATTTAAATAATATTGGTGTTATTCAAAGAACTTTTATTGAAAAAAGTTGTTGGTCCATCCTCTCTCTTGTCTATTCAATACCCAATAAAAAAAGTTTATAGACGAATAAATAGCGTTTATTGAAAATTTTATATTAAATGTGGAGAGTTCTATTGAATTTTTTTTCAACTGCTCATATATTGATATAAATAAATTTTTACTAGTGTAAAGTTATTGTAGAGTCTTTTTTGTTACTAGAGATGTTGAACAACAAATCTGAGATGGACTCGTTCTCTTTAATATCTATCTTACGTTTTCAATCTGAAATGGCCTCGAAATATGATGACAGCTCCTTTTCAATCCGCATTTCTTCTAGCCTCTTAGTTTGCATTTATTAAATCAAATCAAGTGTCCATCTGGACTTTCTTTCTGTTTTAAATTCGATTATTTAGAGCATATAGAAGTACCAAAATTTAAATATTTCTATACTGTTCTTTAAGTTTATCCAATCAATTTTATAGATGTTAATAAAATGGTGTAGTATCACAAGCGATCAATTTACATTCACTGGGACCGATTTTAAATTATGAAATTTTACAATTTATGAGTAGTCTTTGCGCTAGGGCACTCTTTTTCAATATTAGAGAATATAAATAAGGGAGCGTACAAGTGTTACGTAACGCAATTTAGGAGGGAGGGGGTGGTCTCGTAAAACGTTACCATGCGTTACGGAGGGGGGAGGGTGGGTTGAACAACGCGTTACGTAACTCGTATTTTTGCTACTTTCTGGTACTTTACGCAACATAATTGTGACTTTTAGATAAAAATGGCCAATTAAGCGTTACGTAACGTCAAGGGGGGGTCCAGAAAAATGTTACGGCGCGTTACATGGGAGGAGGGGGGGGGTCAAAAATCTTTAAAAATTGCTTTACGTAATACTTGTACCCTCCCTAATACAATTTGGTATTTTTGGTTGTCTATCTACAGGCGGATATTAAATTCTTAATTTTTAATTGTATTTCAGTATTTTTTTTTTTTTGATTTTTGCTTTCTCTTATTTCATAAATACTGTATATTTATATTTGTGATTTTTATTAGAACAGTCAAAAACATTGTAAGCAATTATGGATAATAATTAAATTTGGTCCGCTTACTAGTATTAATTACTACTTCGTTCATTTACCATTAAATGAAGCATTCCCTAAATTATTACATGTTAATTTTTTAGAATGTTTCAGTCAATAAAGTTTATATTTATGTGAACTACTTTTGAGAATAAAATAAATTTGGGTTTAGGTTGTTCTATTAATAGTTTTCTTGAGCCATGAATGAGATTCATTGGCTATGAAATGATCCGATTATGAATTTGACAAGAAACTCCTCTAAGCAAGCCACTGATACATACTATCTACAGTATATTCTGGGTTTTCGTTAAAATTAATCGCATGTTATTAATATTGTTTTTTTTTCTTTTAAAATAAAATATATAATACTGTACTTTTATTTCTAATTTGTTTTTTTTTAAGTTATATAAGATCTTTTTCTTGGTCTGATTTTATTTACTGTTTCCATTTTTCTAAATGATTGGTATTAATTGTAATATTTATAATTATTATATTAATAAGTTAAATCGAGGATTGTCGTAACATCTGACAACAAAAGAAAGTTCAAAATCGAAACTTCTTCTAATCTTCGCCCAAGGTATCCAATATTCCTTATTCTTAAAAAATAACTTTTTCGATTTTGTGGGAAAAAAAGAAATTAAATTTGGCCCACTTATTCAAATAGTTAGGGTCTTCTCAGACGCTGTTCTTGAAAAGGAGTCCTTTCACCAGCAATTAGCTATCTCCATCTAGCGTCTATTTGCTCAACTCTCTCTTAAAAGAAGTTCCAAATTTCACTGTTGAATAAATTTGTGTCAGAGCGCTGAGTAGCGCTATTTTTTTCGAATTTAAATTAAATAAATAATAAAGGGGAACAAAATTTTTTTCCTGCGGCATATACTTATAACTAGTTAGAGCTTTGTTTGAAAAAGATGGAATTTTTTCAACCAACTCTCAAAAAAATTTTTATTATTCTTTGTCTCATTTATAGCACTTTGTTTGTTTGAAATCATTTTGATAATTTTATAATAAACGTTTGAAAAAATATTCACACCTTTCTATAATTTAAATTCCAGTATTAGGCCCTATCTCAAAAGTAGATTGAATTCAACAAAAATATTATTATTTTCGTATTCAGCAGACCAAAATTTCCTAAAATTGTTTAATAAATCCCATGCCGCAGAATCAGTGTTGCCCTGTGTATCCTATTGTATCTATTTGCCGATAAGCAGTCTCATTTCATATATCAATATTTGATGACATGAGCAAAAATTTCCCCCTAATAAGCTATAGACTAAGTCCATTTGCCCATCCTTCTACACTTCATATTTGATTAATAAATTTGTTTTATACAACAAAAGGATAATAGAGTTCATTGGTGTTTTCATCTTTTTCTTCTTAAATCGTACAGGAAATATTATTAACGTCTAAAATACTTCATTTTAACTTTTGAATAAATTGCCAATCTGCCGCCCCTGAATTTGTTGCCGCTTTAGGCTGGAGCCTTCTTAGCCTATTTAGAAATACAGCCCTGCCATCGAGAGGAACAGACAATCAAATCAAAGGAAAAAATAAAAATATCAGACATTACTTTTTTATAAAATATTTATTAATATTAATAAATAAACAATTATTAGGCTAAGAGTGAAAAAAAAAAAACTAATCAATCGAACTAAGGCTAATATTTCATCTAATCTCTTTATTTTAGTTTAAATCCCCCTCCCCCTCCATTTCCCAGAGCAAGTGTCAGGCAGTGCGATGGGACCATAGGCGTAGCCAGAAATTTTTGATGGGGGGGGTTTGGGATTATTTCTCCCCCCCCCACCCCCACCCCGACTAATAGGGCAGTATAAGGCGTCTAATGAAATATATGACTGGCCCCCTCTGTACCCCCCTCGAGGTGGCTCGGGCCCGCCCTTTCTTAATTAAGTTCCGCAATTTTTCAATCAACTCGTATCAGGCAGTAAATAATGCAAATCTCTTAATTTTATTTATATGGGCCTAAGATACCGGGGTGTCCCTCTATGCGTTTCTCTTGACCAGACTCCTATCTCAGACCTCTTTAAAAAAAAAAAATAAAAAAAATAATTTATATAATAATTTTTATTATTTTTCATTTGCGAGATTTAATCAATTTTAAGCGGCTTTAATTTTTTATAAAGCATAAGAAAAATCAATTCTTTTCAAGGGGAAAATTTTGAATTTTCTCGAATTTTTTTGCGTTTTATTTAATTTTTTTTTTTTTTTTAAGCTAGTTAAAATTATTATATTTTACTTTCTCTTACCCTATATATGAAATATATAGAGAGAAAAAAGTATTTTGTATTATAGAGCTTAAATATCTAGTCATGGCTTGGGTCCAATGGGGGGGGGGTTTGAACCCCCAAAACCCCCCCCCGTGGCTACGCCTATGGATGGGACCACTAATTTATTCTCTTACTCTCATCTTTAACTTTATTGTGCCCTCAGGCAACTCTACGAGGAGAGGGAGTTGCTATGACATCCCGTCCTGTGGAAGGGACGTAAAGAAGGTTCCCTCTCAGTGATGCATTCTTCGAAAGGAGTAGGCTACACGCCGGTGCTGAGGGAGTCCCTCCTCAACTGGACATCCTCCTAGCATAGAAGAGGTTGGATATAAGGAGCCGGTTGGAACCAGAAATAAGGATTAGTTCACTAGCTAGAGACGAAAACAGGAGGAGTTAGAGATAGGAAATGAAGTAACTTCACGGGGTGCCGTTAGATGGGCTACGGCCAGAGGCAGTTGGGTTGAGGTGTGTGTCTTCGTGCACGAAAGCACCTCGGGAAAATAAACGGGGATCCCGATAGGAATTTCAAATAAATAAAAAAAAAAAAAACTTTATTGTGACGTTTGGAAATGAGCAAGAAAAAAGTTTTGTTAAAAGGCTCTGTACCTGTGTTGAACTGTCGAGGATCATCATACCGATGGAAGTTTCCAGAATGAAACCTGCGATCAATCCTAAACTCCAAAATCCCACTTGCAGCTTGATGATGACCACCCAGCTTGTCTGGACCAATACGCAGATAGAGACCAGGATGGAGATTGCTCAGATCCCAACGCATACTTCTTCGAGAGAGAAATCCTGTTGTCGCGGTCAACACTGTTCGTAGATCTTGCGCATCGGGTGAATCCAGACCCGGGAAGAACGTTCGAGACTCTGAAAAATATAAAATAAAAAAATAAAAATCTTTGAATCTCTCCATAATATTACTTTTTATTTTTCATTAAAATTTATCAAATTAGTCTTTCTTTGATAAATAAATGAAAAAGAAAAATGTACTCAAATAATTTTTTTTTTTTAATTTTTATGGTGTTTTTGAGATTTTTACTAATTTTTAACTTTGCCCATCAACCGTAGGTTGGGCAGGGAAAGTTAATGTAATTTTTTAAATCATTTGGCATGATAATTTTAAAAAATTTTCCATTGCCTCTGCCTCCTACGTAGTATTATAGGCGAAACCTATACCTTTGCGCTACAGCCCAGGTGCGCTTAGGTATTTGGAAGTTTTAGGAGAGAAATTTTAATAGTCTGGCTATTACTTACAATAACCTCTCTATATTTCACACTCTCCAGTTTATATTAAAATATAAAATTAATTATGTTTCTCAACTTCTAAATTACAAATATTTACTTTTTAACCAATCCCGAAACAAAGTGAAGAAGGAACGAGCTTTAAAGGATACCTTGATCATTTGGGTCATCGTTTTCTAGAGCCAGTCCTTCTGCCAGAGTCCATTTATCTTGTTCGGCAACCATTCTTAATCCAGCTAATGCTCCTCGACTTGCACAAGGTAAAAATCCCCCACCTCCAAGATCTGAGCGATAACAATGTCCGAATTCTTGAGCTGCCCGAAATTCGGGTCCTTCCGGGATCTTAGAATCAGGGATGTTATTATTGGTATCCGAAGAGCTTCCGGGAGGAGAATCATCGAGAACGACGGCTTCCAGGACAACAATCACTGTGAGGACAGTGAAAGTTAGTGCTGGGCGCATATCAGATCTGCAGAATAAAAATAATTACAAGATTAATTTTTAGTAACTGAAACTATTTAAACACCTTTGTTATTTATTCAAATAAATTGATAGGGCTAATTTTTGTCATTCAGGACGGAACTCTGAACTAGCAATCAATCGAAATAAATAGGGACGGGGTCTAAATGGCCTCAGATGCCGAAAAACACTAAATAAATTTTTTTAAAAAAGAAAACCTCTGAACAAAAGACAAGACTTTAGTCTAGATGTTAGGGCTCAGACAAACTTTAAAAAAAAAATAATAATAATTTTTGAACATTTAGGCGGGCAGAATAAAAAATTTTTTTGAACATCGATGAAAATAAATAGTCTATATTACAGAATAGAAATTAAAGTTTTTCTAATGTTATTAAACTGGAAAAACATTTAACTTTTCTTTATATATAAATGGTAGGCCTCCTATATAAATAAATGTGCATGGAACCCAAGGGCGGATACAAGGGGGGGGATAAAGGGGTAATTCCCTCCCCCCCGGGAAAAACCTCTGGATCCGCCACTGATGGACCCCCTAATAATATGGTATTTAATAATAATTAATATCGATAAAGTCTATATGTCCTAAGATGCCGAAAATATTTTTTAAAAATTTATAACTTGAGCTTACGTATTTTTTTTAAAATTTGTTTAAGGTATTTTTCGACATCTGAATCCTTTTAGATCTTGCCCCTATTTAATCAATTTCAATTGATTGGTATCCAATTTAATTGATATAAATTTCTCGTCTGAGACCAGAAGCCAAAACTCTACCTCTGAAAGCTTACTTATCAAAAAAATCTCTTTTAACACATACCCTTTCTTCGGAACAGAAATCACAAAATCGAGAATTATTAGAAAAATAATTACGAAAATATACAATTTATTAAAATTTTTCCATTTTTTTCTTGACCTGTTGACTACTACTTATTTTCTTCTGGCATTTCACGAGCCAAGTCTTATTATAATTTTTTAATTAACAAATTATATCAATATTTAACTATCCCCAGCAGTGAAAGTACGAAGTACTGCCTTCCCTCTTTTTATAACTAGCTTTGAGAAAAATAATTGATATCAAGCGTATAAAATAATAATAAAATATGAATGTAAATAATAATTTTTATGAAGAAATAATTTCCCTGACCTGATGTACAGTGGATGTTGTTGCCTTGAGGCCGTGCCTGGAGCTGCCACTAACACTTACTGCCACGCAACGTTGAACTTTGCAGATATTTAAAGATTCACAAAAGGTGATCAGACAATAGAGAAAGTGAAACCTTCAATCAACCTTTCCATCAAAGCTGAAGACCATCATCCTTTGACCAGATTGGTCACTTGACCATGCCCTCGAGCGAAAGTGCCCAAGACCATGAAGACATGAAACAGCTAGCCTGATGGACGGACAGCTACCAAAGAACTTTTTCTTTCGAAATCGTTTTCAATCTCTTTTAAATAATTACAATATAATTGTTGAAACCATTAAAATATCATTACTTCTAAGTACCTATACCCAATAATATATTACAAATTTTTTTGTAAAAAAATCAAGTGATGTTTCGGTCTTCTGAGTTTTAGAATGTTTAATTTTAGCAGAAAATCCAAGTTATTATAAACACTATCTAATCATATTAATATCATCAAATTTTGGGGCGGTTTTCCTTATCATAGCGTAGCCAGGATTTCGAATGCCTATCTTGTTTGGCATTCGATTTAAAATATCTACCAAAATTGAGAGTTTCTATAGAAAGTTGTTTATTGTGTTTTCTGAAAATATTTATTTACTCCTCATTTATTAAGTCTTGTTTATATGGTTTACAAATATGCACAATTTATTGTGACACAACTATAAACTAGTACTCACGTCAGTAAATTATTAGATTTCCTATGGCTCGATAAATTTTAATCCGATTGTAAAGTTTCTGTTTGAGGCGTCCAAAAGAGTATTTGCTAATTCTGATTTTAATTCTACCTCAAATTCTAGCTCAAATATTATTTATTTATGCATTTGTTTTTTACGAAAGTAAAATTAAATTAAATTTGAATTTTTTTTTAGTTTGTAAAGAATGGTAAATAAATATATAGAGGTTTTAATATTATATATAAAACAAAATATTATTTTAACAAGCAGATGAATTTTTTTTAATTAATAAGAAGGTAGAAATGAGAGATGCAGCTAAGTTTATTTCTTTAATCATTTAATTCACACAGCTGACGTTTTGGTTCCGTGTTTGAACCATCCTCAGAGCCGACGAAAAATCATTATGAAAGTATCATAGTGGATTTTATACATTGTTGAAAAACTTTTATATAATAAATATAAATATAATCATTATGTACCTGGTCATATCATTCTGTGTATATATTTATTATATAATAGTTGTTCAACAATGTATAAAATCCACTATGATACTTTCATAATGACTTTTCGTCGGCTCTGAGGATGGTTCAAACACGGAACCGAAACGTCAGCTGTGTGAATTAAATGATTAAAGAAATAAACTTAGCTGCATCTCTCATTTCTGCTTTCTTATTAATATAACATCTCATCTATAAATTGGTTTTGTAATTTTTTTTAAAGATGAAAACTTTATTGACTTTTTTCCAAATAATCAATTGAACTGAACCAAGCTCAAGTTCTCGGGCTTGGTGTAGTTGGTAGTGTGCCTACCTTCTATACCGAACGCCGCGGGTTCGGACCCCAGGCAGTCCGATGATTTTGGGTGAATACCTTAAATATAAATGCCTGGGCCCCCAATAGAAATTATAAATGACAACGGTTATTGTATAAAGTCTTATATGGCCTGAGTTGCCGAAAAGACTGTGTGAATGTGTGGGTGAGTGTGAGTGGAACTGAGAAAAAAAAAATGAACCGGACCAAGGGTAGAAGAAACTTTATTGTGAATTTACTGAAATTCCTACAAAAAATTGCAAAGCAATAAATTTAAAACACTTTTATTCAAGAAGATAGGTGATGAATACACTCAATAATAAACAATAAACAAAAAGTGAATAGTGGATTTGTTTAAATTTTAGATGTTCTAAAAATTAATAGAAAAAAAAATAAATAAAATTACAAGGTAGATTAAAAATACTTTTACAATTAATCCTAAGCCCACTCTAAAAGAATAAATAAATAAATCGATTACAACCTTAGAAAAAATAACTATTAGTAATTTAAATTTAAATTAATTTTTAATTTAAATTTTCAGATCATTTACTTCCCATTTTAATTTTTTTTTTTTTGCAAACACTTATTACTATCACTTTTATTTATTATAAAAATTATTATTATTATTAAATTATTCAATTAATCGAAATCCAAACACTCTGTCGTTCATGTATTCCTTAAGGCACGCGATGATCCTTTGTATGATATCTTGTATAATAACACGATAATCGAAAGTCCCCTGGAAAAGAGAGAAAAAAGACATTAATTAGAATTAATTAATAATTTTTTGTTTATAATTATAAGAGATGAATTGCCCGTGTTCCGTGGGTCAGAGAGAAGACACTAGCTTCTCGCGCCGGGGTCACGGGTTCGCTTCCCGTCCCAAGCGAGAAAAATTTATTTCATTTGAATTGATAACAAATCATTTGAAATAAATAGAGATAGGGTCTAAATGGCCTTAGATGCCAAAAAAAAAGATCTTAATAATAATACAAAAAAAGGAGATGAATTGAAAGACAAAGCAAAATCTATTAGGCCGAACGCACACCAATTGAGCAAAAACGTTTTTGACTAATCGTGCCTAAAACTGTTTGTTCAATGCTTTTCTATGGGTCAACGCACTCCGAGGAGGCAAAACAATTGAGCATGATTCGACATCATTGAACAAAATGTTTTGCCATTGAGGGTTTTGCTCAATCGATGCGCGTTGACTTTGAGCAAAACGCTTTGCTCTTGGACAAAACGTTTTGTCCGAAAACGTTTTTGCTCAATTGGTGTGCGTTCGGCCTTAAACAAAATGTCACTGTGTAAGTAAAAATGAGTAATCAGTATGTGAAAACGTCCCCAGATAGCCATCGGTACTCTGTATTTTAAAAATTTATTAAACAAAATTCAAACCCCTAAATGACCTCAGTAGCCGAAAATGGCTTTAAAAACGTATCCCTAACTGCTGAAAAGGAAAAAAAACAAGTATAATTAAAATATTTCTTACATCTAACATCGAATTGAGAATAGTTTGATCTTGTCGAAGTCCATAAGTGTCTTGACTTGGAATTGGATTTGGATTTAAACCTCCTGGAGCAACTTGATAAGGACTTAATTCCAAATCGTTACCAACTGGAGCTAAGGCTGCTCCTCCATATTGTGCTCGGGCGTCAGCTGAAAAACAATGAATTCGCTATTATTATATTGTCACTTGATTTTAAATAACATCTTGTATTAAATATTAAACTATTTTTAAAATACAATCCCCTGAGAACGTCCAAGAAGATTCCTTTTAATAATAAAAAAAATAAGCGACCACAAATTCAAAATTCAGGAGTATAAACCAATTAGACCTGTTAAACTGTTTTATGTAATTTTGTTTTAAATGCGAGAAATTGTTTTAACTGGACATATTTGACACTCAACCAGGGTGGAACACAATCTAAATGTCATTGTGTAATATAAAAATACGCATTTTTGTCCAAATTAATTAATTCGTCTAGTATTAGTGTAGGGCCTAATTTCAAAAAAAAATTCTAGCCGAGTATCCACTTGAGAAGCTTTGTGGCGAGATGTTTCAAGTCTGCCTCGGCTTGAGGAAAGTTCATACGTAGTTCATACGATCCACATAAGACAGCGTTCCTCGAACCGAGCCACGCTTCTCTCAGTTTTTCTTTATCCACTATGGCCGACGCCAAGTAAACTATAAAAGAAAAGGAACCAGCAATCGGAAACATCGGTAGATTGGGTAGATGAATCTAGAGCATTCCAATTTGGCTGATATCTCCATCTCTCCATTATAATTATATCGTCAACAAAATGCTCATACAAAGAAACTGATATCAGATATGACTTTTAAAGGCGTAGAAGATACCATTAAAAATTTTACCAGAATGGATGCATGCCCATAAATTTCTATGGGATTATAAGCCGAGTACACACGTCAACCGTTATTCTCCCACGTGTCGAATAGCTGCCTCTAGTGAATGCTCGGCTTAATAGTAAATGGCAAAAAATTATATACACTAGCCCCCGGGCTTGGTGTAGTTGTTAGCGTGCCTACCTTCTATACCGAACGTCGCGGGTTCGGACCCCAGGCAGTCCGATGATTTTATTTAAGCCATTGGATACCAAATGGCTTAAATAGAAATGCCTGGACCCCCAATAGATATTATCTCATGTATAACGGTTATCGTAAAGTCTTATATGGTCCAAGTTGCCGAAAAGACTGTGTGTTAAAGAAAACTTAACAGTAATGTATTGTCAAGGACATTCTTACTTACTATGTTAGTTTAAATTTTTTTTTTTTTATTGATAATGAAATGATAAAAGAAGTGATAGAAAAAAAATATAACCAAATAACTTATAGCTAAAATATGGGATTCATAAAACTTTATTAATTCACAGGCCTATACTTATATTGGAAAAGTAATATAATGTGAAAAAGTTCCTTTCCAACTTATCTACTAAAAAACTTTGATTATTTTGAAAATGAATGATGATTTTTACCGTGAAACTTTCGAGGAAACTTTCGAGGAATTACTTCATATCTCCTATTAGGTGTAAATGGAGTAATGTTGATGATGTTATCTGTAGCAGGGCTAGGTTGTTGATCAGGAGATGACTCGTAGTAATCGTTAATATCGACTGATCTAGCCACTCGGCCAGATTTAAGAGGAATATTGTACATGTCTAAAAGTTCATATACCGTTTTGGGATATCTCTTAGGTGTCGTGAACCAGGAGTAAAAAAAAGAATTTATACCTGAGATAGACGGGATGAAAAAAAACGAAAGATAAGAAAAAAAATTGGCTGGAAAAAACTCAAAAAAGGGAGCAAGACAAGTACTCATTTGTTCTTTGGTCATTTTATTTATTATGTTTCCTCCCAAAGAGAAGATATAAAGTTTTTTCAATCAAAAGTTGTCCAAATGTTAAAATGAACTAATTTGAAAATTGGTGAATTTGAAAAGCTATCAGGGAAAAAAAATCAGAAAAGTGATAGTAAAATAAAAATTATTTTTTGTAAATCTTTGGACACTCATGTTCAAATTCCCTAGCAGAGGAAGGGAAGATCTACACACCCTTCAAATCGAAACAAAAATAAATAATATTGAAGAAAGAAATTTTGTGTTTTAAAATTTTAAACGATATAAAAAAATTATAAAAAATATTTTATAAATTTATTCATTTGGGGGAAGGGGGGATGGGGGGGGGGGGGGTAATTCCCCAAATAATCCAAACCCCACACCTTCAAAATTTTCTGGCTACAGCCCTGCTTTAAAGTAGAAATAGACCGATTTTTTATTAAATAATTAGTCAAGATTACCTAATTAGATTTAAAAAATCAGATTTTAGCTAGATAGAAATAATACAGAAGAAGGGATTGAAGATTGTTAAACTTTCCAATGAAATGAAAAATGAAAAATGATGAAGTTTTTTTTAAAGTCTTTTAAAGACATTTTTATTTGTTCTATCTTTCTTACCTTATTGTTTTCTTAATCTTTAACCTTCTTTATCATCACCCAAAACCACAATCAATCACCTCAATTATCTCTTTTTTTATATTAACCCTCACTCACTATACCCCTAATATATTATATATCCACCATAGTAACTCGTCCACGATCTCGGATAGCTGATACACAACTCGCTTGCTCCTTGTTTGTCGGACCATGTACCAATGTCGTGTTAATGTAGAGTATATTCTATCGTTTCAATTTAAAATTAAGGAAGTCTTTTAAAAAATATGCTCTTCATTGTAAAAAAATTAACGATGAAAATGCTTTTGCTCAAGGGGCTTCAGGAGCGACGTCTAAACGTACTTTAAAAAAACTAGACTATTATAAGGAATTTTTCAATGCGGTTTTTTTTAAATGAATTAAATTCATAAGAGATTATTGGGACATCGAGCTATAATGTTTTTAATGACTTATTAAAAAATTATCGTAATTAATCTTTTTGTTATCAAGCAAATACAAAAAAACAATCTGCCCCAATAATCTTTGATTTTTTTTTAAATTTAAAAATGAATTTATTGTTATTATTAATAACATATTATTTAAGAAATTTTTAAAATAAGCTTAGATGATTTATTTAAAATTCCACTGTCAAATTAGTTCAGCATTCTTGCAATAGATGGCAGGCTAGTCTAACAGCTGATCCCCTTTTGGCCTATATCTGGCCAATATTTATATATTTTTATGCTTTTATAAAAGATACATAATATATAATAACATTTATAAAGTATTTATTATTAAAAGATCAATGAAAATCAACCAAATGCATTAAATATTATTAGCTACCATTCTGACATCCCTTGTCAAATTTTTGAATTACTTGATATTTGGGCATACTTTTAATGACACACAACGCCATCTTAGCGGGAAAAACATGCGTAACCACTTCGCTCCCGTAGCCCCTTAAGGAACCTCCATAAAAATTTGCTAAAATAAGAATTTACAACCGTGAATAGATTTGTATATTAATGAAACTTCCCTTTAAAATCATAACGAATTTTTCTATTAATACATTATTTTTCAGATTTAGTTTATAGAACCTGTAGTTTTTTTTTAATGGGTATTCTCCTTACCATTAAGATTTGAAAATTATTATTATTTCAAATTATTAAGTTATTAATAGTGAAGTGAGAGGGTTAGCTTAGAAATAAATATATTATTTTCATAAACTTGTATTTATTTGTCCCACCTCTTCTGAGAGGCATTAGACAATTTTAAATAGCATTAAGTATTTTAGAATCGATTTTCGTTTAACAAGTCAAATTATGTTGATGTTTATATTAACATATAATGACTTATGCGGGTAAATTATCGTTTAGGAAAATGGGAAGAAATTATACGCTATGACAAAAGGATACGATAATTAATCACCAATTCTCCATTTAATTCATTCCATTCATTTTTTTAAGGAAGAATACCTGAATCTAAGGTCAAGGTTAAACCGTAAAATTATATTGATAGTTAGATATTAAACGAGGATGGAGATGGGTATTAGTAAATGTGTAAAGTTTGGATAAAACGTGTCAGCTAGTTACTAAGCCTGCCATAAAATGTCTGGCTAAAGCTTGAATAATAAAATGTGATAAAAATTAACAAATCTTAATTTTTAATTAAATTTAATTATTATTATCTAATCCGAGCCTGATATCCAGCAGCTGCAAATTATATCTTTTTTTTGTAATAGAGAGAAAAAAATAAAGAAGAAAAATAATCTATTTATTATTCACTTTTTGTTAATTTTCTTTTTCCCTAATCAAATGCTACTTGTAAGCTAAACTGAAAGAAATAAAGGGGAGGAAAGTCAGCAGCTACGAGGCCGAAATCCTGTGGTCTGAGTTCTGTAAAAATTTAAGAATTTAATAAAAGAGAAAATAAATTTATAATTCTTTTATATATAGAGAAAGAAATATTCGATTCATGTCAAAAATTTTTTTGATGGATCTTCACGTTTTTATTTGTAAAAATAGGCTCTTCTCAAGGCCATAACACAGAGGTTGAAGTCTCGCATCTTGTGCTAGGGGATTTTCCAATTGGCTATTATTAATCATTTGAAATAAATAAGGACTGGAACTAAATGATCTTAGATAGTGAAAAAAGCTTAAAAAAATAATTGCATTTTTATCTTTTATTCATCTATTATTTTAATTAATAAACATGAAAGAAT
>JAKCPI010008770.1:0-19068 GCA_023213315.1 Euborellia annulipes
AAGACAAAACCTCTATCCATGGGCTTGACTAATGAATTTTGGCTGGAGGGGGCTGGACGAGCCTTCTGGAGACAGGCTGCCCCCCCAGCACCTCTAGTTACGCCCTTTTCTCTATCTCAAAAAAGAGTAAAAAAAATATCCAGTGATAGGCTATATCCAGAAGCGTTCTACAGGGAAGCAACACTTTCGGGCCCCGGCCCGTGGGGGTCCCTTTAAAAAATGTATTTGTGTTATTTATATAAAAAAAATCATATATTTAATCAACTTTTTTTTGTCTATAAATATGGGTAAAAATTTTAAAATATCAAATCAAAAATACTTTCTCTCTATATATATATTACATATATACATAGGTTTAGAAAGTAAAACATGTTATTCGAAGTATTATTTAAAATAAGTCTTGTTTTCCGCCACTTTTTTATTTAATTTTATTTATTAGAGAATGAAGAAAGGCACATGGTCTCTGCCATTAATAAAATTCATATTTTTTAACTAGACAGTAAATTACAATTGAATAAATAAATGTTAATGAATGATTTTATTCAGGAGTTTATTAACCGCATTTGATGTTAAAGAACGGGTAGAAAATAATAAAATTAAAACAAAAAAGTTTGCATTAATGAACTCCTTGAGGTTATTGAATAAAATATTTCATTTTTCTCAAATGATTAATTAATCTAGTTTACCTTGGGATCTTGCTCCATGAAGTTTTGGGACTGCATCTTCCATCTTTTTATCATCCTTATTCTTAATTTTTCGTATGTCTTTGCTTCATGAGTTGTGACATTTAATGGGGTATTCGACGTGTCATTTGTCGTTCCATTTAGCACATTCAATCGCCAAATTGGATAATATTTTTTGAAGAGGATTGATTTGTGGTTTTTTACAAATACCGGCTTGACTGTTGTTATTGTAGTTGGAGATGAAGTTGTAGTGGTTGTAGACAGAGGCATTTCTTGTTGTTGTTGTAGTTGTTGATTTTTTTCTCAGTAATTATTTCCGTTGGAAGTTTTGATGTTGTTAATGTAGGTGATGTACTATACAGACTCCCACTGGATCTTAAAGAGGATGATGTAGGAAACCGGTAAGCAACTCCTCTACCTTGATCACCGCCAAAACGAACATTTTTTAATTTGCTGATATGGTTCTTTTGTTGTTGTAGCATGATAACCTTCAAAATGCACTTTTTTAATATGAAGGTATGAAGTTCTTTAGTTGTGGTAGTCGTCGGATTGGTTGTTGTTTGAAATTTTCTGGAACTTTCTGTGGTGGGTTCAGGAATTCCCACCCCAATAAATCTGAGTGGAATCTGAAAAGGCGTCACTCGCCGTCAGCATTAAAAGAACTGCTAATCCAATCAGCTGCATTATATCTTCCAGGATCTGTCGCGCATTGTGAATGAATGTCAATTGACTAAACGAGCGACTTAGTTTAAGCATATATATATAACCCTTGATTAACATAGGACAATGACAGATTCGCTTCGATAACTGCTTTGATCAGTGTCATTTTGAGATATCAGTATAACCCTGGTGTGTGAAAACTGGACCTTAAAACTACCGTTTGGTTTCGGTGCGTTGCCACTAGCTGGGACTGATTGGCCAAAGGTTATATCCACTTTGACCAATTTAATGACAAAATTCCTCATTCGAATACCAAAATAAGCTCAATTATATCAAGCTGTATGCTAATATTCTTTTTCCTTTTGACTTGATATGATATAACCTATTTGATCTTGAAACTTTAATTATTTAAATTATCATAAATATTCTGATAAATATTTTATTTATTTAAATGTTATTTAATTAAATAGTTAGAATATTACTTATGTTCTGAGCCATGAACCCATAAATAGTTAAATAGTATAATATTAACACCTTCAAGTAGATTTTACATTTTGATTTAAATGCCAAAAAATTATTCACTTAATTCATAGCTTTTTTTTGATCAGATTATTTAAATATTTTTCCTAAGAGCTGGGGTGAATTTTTTTTTTTGGAGTTATGGTGAAATTAAAGAGAAAGAAAAACGCTTTATTTTCAGCAATTGTTTTTAATTCGTTAGTAAGGCAATATTTCCATATATTTCGGAGACCTATCGGCACTCCTTCCTCAGTGGATTTCACCTCAATTCACCACATTACGGCCCTTTTTTTTTGGGTACACATATTTTATTCGTAGTCGCGAAATTATTTCAAGAACAAAATTTTTAACAAGCAGGTGTTTTGATTTTTCTAATATCTAAAATTAAATTATATTTTAATTAAATTTAATTAAAATGATTTTAAAATATAAGAGGATTTTTATTATAAAAAAATAATACAAATTTAAAACATGTATAATAATAATAATATAGTAATCACAGAAATTAATTGTTAAGATTAGATCATCTTTGGTATTTACTAATAGTAGGCCTATAAAATATTAAAATTGTTCACTTTTAATTATCTCTATTTTATCATCATCGAACCTTTAGATCATTATCTCCCCTTTCTCTTGGTCCATATACCCGATTGTTTTTTATCTAAACGCTTTCAAGCTCAAAGATACATACCCAAGATAATCGTACACTTTCAAGTTCACATGCAAAGAATTATCAGTGGTCAGATCATGTTTCTTATTTTATTTCTTTTTTATTAATTAAATTATACATTTTAATTAATTTTGGCGAAAAGTAGAAATGCATTTTAAAACACTTCTTCTAGGTCATATTGTTTTTTTATTTCATGGTAACATGCAACTATTTTTTTTTTTCTAATTTTAATGAAAGCATTAACTTTGTGGATTTGACACCATGTATAATCATAAAAAAAAATAAATAATTAGATTTATTAGTATAAAATAAATTATAGTCGCTCGCTTCCTATCCTGAGCGATAAAATTAAATAAATGGCCTCACGTAAGCTTGAGCCTCCCTGGCCATCGAATATATGTAAGCTTTTAGCAAATAACAATTATTATATGTTTATTAAAGCTTTTCCTGTTTGAATTATTATTATTAGTGGAATTTTTAGTTATAGACCACATTTTTGTATTAACCGTTAGTTCACTTGAATCGGAGCAACTGCACTGTACTTGAGAACGGCTGCAGAATAAGCAATCGAAACGTTGTACATTATTTATATTTTTTAATAAATAATTAATACAAAAATGTGGTCTATAACTAAAAATTCTCCTTATAATAACAATTATTATCGTTACTTAAACCCGAATTTATTAACTGAACTCCTACAATTATCCATCTTAAACTTAAGAATGAATCTATTATCTAGTATGTCGTTCTCCCTATCAAATTTGAATCTTCTTCCGTTTAAACTTTTATTTATAATTCATTTAAATTACCTTTTGACTGTTTCAAACGACTTTAGTCTTGTAAAACTAAGTTGGTTGGTTCAAGTCGACACGACAATATTGAATTTTAATCTCCAATGTTGATTTAGTTATATCACAATGGCTTCGTCTCATTTCTCTTTTGAGTTAATTTTCATTCCCTCACTAACTCCCTTTTATCATCCCAGATAACATAACTCGGTTCCCGGTCCCTGTCTCGGTCTCGTTCGTCGATATTCAGAGACTCCTCTCGTGGATAATTCACTCCCCTAAAGAGATACCTATATCCGTGAATTCCATATCCTCCATTACCCGTTACTGGGTCATTCAAAATTCCAATTTGTTGAGTTTGATGTTGCTGCTGATTGTTGAGGTATCCTGCTGAAAGCACCGAGGTCAATCCCATTAGTGCAGATAGAACTGTCGCTATTTTCGAAACGAAAAGTGCTTTTTTTCGAGATAATCACGAGGAATCCAAAAAGAAGAGGAACCAAAGCGAGAAGAGGAATTTTTATGCCAAGAAGAAATGGTACCAACGCCTGGCGTACCAGCAGCCGACCTGGAAACAATTTTAAATAAATATTAAATACATAAAAAGACACCGTGTATTTAAGTCTATACTATACCATATAGAAACTTCTTATGCAAAACTTCAGAAAATTTTTCAGCTCTGTTCTAATAATATTCATTGAATAAACTATCAATAGAATTTTTAATTTATTAACTGGTTTTTCAAGAATAAATGTGCTGAGACGCAAAAAGACATATTTTTTTTTAAAAGGGCGAGTGTTTAATAAAAAAGTAAAAAAGTTTATTCGAGAATCTGAATCCTAAATATTTTATTTAAAAATTAAAATAAAATTGATTTGTTAAATCACCCTTTATTTATTTATTTATTTTAAATCTTTTGTAGAGAGATTGCTAATTAAATTAATTATTTTCCAGGACCTTTGTCCGGAGTCATTTCACTACTGTAGACTTTTTTGTTATTCACGAAACAATTATTTTTTTAATTGAATTTTATCTAAATGTACTGAATTTTAATAGGTATTTTATTTTTCCTTATTTTTATCATTAAGGATAATGAGAAAATAAAAACAAATTACAATTCAGTTTATAGTTAGAAACGTTTAGGGAAAATTCTATTTAAATAATATTGGTGTTATTCAAAGAACTTTTATTGAAAAAAGTTGTTGGTCCATTCTCTCTCTTGTCTATTCAATACCCAATAAAAAAAGTTTATAGACGAATAAATAGCGTTTATTGAAAATTTTATATTAAATGTGGAGAGTTCTATTGAATTTTTTTTTTTCAACTGCTCATATATTGATATAAATAAATTTTTACTAGTGTAAAGTTATTGTAGAGTCTTTTTTGTTACTAGAGATGTTGAACAACAAATCTGAGATGGACTCGTTCTCTTTAATATCTATCTTACGTTTTCAATCTGAAATGGCCTCGAAATATGATGACAGCTCCTTTTCAATCCGCATTTCTTCTAGCCTCTTAGTTTGCATTTATTAAATCAAATCAAGTGTCCATCTGGACTTTCTTTCTGTTTTAAATTCGATTATTTAGAGCATATAGAAGTACCAAAATTTAAATATTTCTATACTGTTCTTTAAGTTTATCCAATCAATTTTATAGATGTTAATAAAATGGTGTAGTATCACAAGCGATCAATTTACATTCACTGGGACCGATTTTAAATTATGAAATTTTACAATTTATGAGTAGTCTTTGCGCTAGGGCACTCTTTTTCAATATTAGAGAATATAAATAAGGGGGCGTACAAGTATTACGTAACGCAATTTAGGGGGGAGGGGTGGTCTCGTAAAACGTTACCATGCGTTACGGAGGGGGGAGGGGGGTTGAACAACGCGTTACGTAACTCGTATTTTTGCTACTTTCTGGTACTTTGCGCAACATAATTGTGACTTTTAGATAAAAATGGCCAATTGAGCGTTACGTAGCGTCAAGGGGGTCCAAAAAAATGTTACGGCGCGTTACATGGGGAGGAGGGGGGGTCAAAAATCTTTAAAAATTGCGTTACGTAATACTTGTACCCTCCCTAATACAATTTGGTATTTGTGGTTGTCTATCTACAGGCGGATATTAAATTCTTAATTTTTAATTGAATTTCAGTATTTTTTTTGTTTTTGCTTTCTCTTATTTAATAAATGTATTTTTATATTTGTGATTTTTATTAGAACACTCAAAAACATTGTAGGCAATTATGGGTATTTATTTCTAGAAAATTGGATGCTTAAAAATCAACGGGGGCATTTTACTCAAAAAAGATTTGTTGTTTTCTTTTTTGTCCAACTGGTGGGGGGTTGTTTTTCTTCCCCTAGGTTGAAATTCTTTTTTTTTTTTATAATATTTTTTTTCAATTTTCCTTTACAAATTTAGAAGTCCTTTAAAAAACCTAAACTGAACCAAAAAAACCCACAAATAAATATTTTTTAAAAAAATTTATTTCTTCTAATTATTGCTTGGTTGGTTTTAATATTAATAATAAAAAAAAAAAAAAAAAAATTAAATTTGGTCCGCTTACTAGTATTAATTACTACTTCGTTCATTTACCATTAAATGAAGCATTCCCTAAATTATTACATGTTAATTTTTTAGAATGTTTCAGTCAATAAAGTTTATATTTATGTGAACTACTTTTGAGAATAAAATAAATTTGAGTTTAGGTTGTTCTATTAATAGTTTTCTTGAGCCATGAATAAGATTCATTGGCTATGAAATGATCCGATTATGAATTTGACAAGAAACTCCTCTAAGCAAGCCACTGATACATACTATCTACAGTATATTCTGGGTTTTCGTTAAAATTAATCGCATGTTATTAATATTATTGTTTTTTCTTCTTTTAAAATAAAATATAAATACTGTACTTTTATTTCTAATTTTTTTTTTTTTTTAATTTATATAAGATCTTTTTCTGCATCTCATGTTATTTACTGATTCCATTTTTCTAAATGATTGGTATTATTTGTAAATATTTATAATTGTTATATTAATAAGTCAAAACTAAAATTATCGTAATCTGACAACAAAAGAAAGTTCGAAATCGAAACTTCTTCTAATCTTCGCCCAAGGTATCCAATATTCCTTATTCTTAAAAAATAACTTTTTCGATTTTGTGGGAAAAAAAAAGAAATTAAATTTGGCCCACTTATTCAAATAGTTAGGGTCTTCTCAGACGCTGTTCTTGAAAAGGAGTCCTTTCACCAGCAATTAGCTATCTCCATCTAGCGTCTATTTGCTCAACTCTCTCTTAAAAGAAGTTCCAAATTTCACTGTTGAATAAATTTGTGTCAGAGCGCTGAGTAGCGCTATTTTTTTCGAATTTAAATTAAATAAATAATAAAGGGGAACAAAATTTTTTTTCCTGCGGCATATACTTATAACTAGTTAGAGCTTTGTTTGAAAAAGATGGAATTTTTTCAACCAACTCTCAAAAAAAATTTTTATTATTCTTTGTCTCATTTATAGCACTTTGTTTGTTTGAAATCATTTTGATAATTTTATAATAAACGTTTGAAAAAATATTCACACCTTTCTATAATTTAAATTCCAGTATTAGGCCCTATCTCAAAAGTAGATTCAATTCAACAAAAATATTATTATTTTCGTATTCAGCAGACCAAAATTACCTAAAATTGTTTAATAAATCCCATGCCGCAGAATCAGTGTTGCCCTGTGTAACCCTCTTGTATCTATTTGCCGATAAGCAGTCTCATTTCATATATCAATATTTGATGACATGAGCAAAAATTTCCCCCTAATAAGCTATAGACTAAGTCCATTTGCCCATCCTTCTACACTTCATATTTGATTAATAAATTTGTTTTATACAACAAAAGGATAATAGAGTTCATTGGTGTTTTCATCTTTTTCTTCTTAAATCGTACAGGAAATATTATTAACGTCTAAAATACTTCATTTTAACTTTTGAATAAATTGCCAATCTGCCGCCCCTGAATTTGTTGCCGCTCTAGGCTGGAGCCTTCTTAGCCTATTTAGAAATACAGCCCTGCCATCGAGAGGAACAGACAATCAAATCAAAGGAAAAATAAAAATATCAGACATTACTTTTTTATAAAATACTTATTAATATTAATAAATAAACAATTATTAGGCTAAGAGTGAAAAAAAAAACTAATTAATCGAGCTAAGGCTATTATTTCATCTAATCTCTTTATTTTAGTTTAATTCCTCCTCCCCTCCATTTCCCAGAACAAGTGTCAGGCAGTGCGATGGGACCACTAATTTATTCTCTTACTCTCATCTTTAACTTTATTGTGCCCTCAGGCAACTCTACGAGGAGAGGAGTTGCTGTGACATCCCGACCTGTGGAAGGGACGTAAAGAAGGTTCCCTCTCAGTGATGCATTCTTCGAAAGGAGTAGGCTACACGCCGGTGCTGAGGGAGTCCCTCCTCAAACTAGGATAGAAGAGGTTGAATATTAGGAGCCGGTTGGAACCAGAAATAAGGATTAGTTCACCAGCTAGAGACGAAAACAGGAGGAGTTAGAGATAGGAAATGAAGTAACTTCACGGGGTGCCGGTAGATGGGCTACGGCCAGAGGCCGGTTGGGTTTGAGGTGTGTGTCTTCGTGCACGAAAGCACCTCGGGAAAATAAACGGGGATCCCGATAGGAATTTCAAATAAATAAAAAAAAAAAAACTTTATTGTGACGTTTGGAAATGAGCAAGAAAAAAGTTTTGTTAAAAGGCTCTGTACCTGTGTTGAACTGTCGAGGATCATCATACCGATGGAAGTTTCCAGAATGAAACCTGCGATCAATCCTAAACTCCAAAATCCCACTTGCAGCTTGATGATGACCACCCAGCTTGTCTGGACCAATACGCAGATAGAGACCAGGATGGAGATTGCTCAGATCCCAACGCATACTTCTTCGAGAGAGAAATCCTGTTGTCGCGGTCAACACTGTTCGTAGATCTTGCGCATCGGGTGAATCCAGACCCGGGAAGAACGTTCGAGACTCTGAAAAATATAAAATAAAAAAATAAAAATCTTTGAATCTCTCCATAATATTACTTTTTATTTTTCATTAAAATTTATCAAATTAGTCTTTCTTTGATAAATAAATGAAAAAGAAAAATGTACTCAAATAATTTTTTTTTTTTTTAATTTTTATGGTGTTTTTGAGATTTTTACTAATTTTTAACTTTGCCCATCAACCGTAGGTTGGGCAGGGAAAGTTAATGTAATTTTTTAAATCATTTGGCATGATAATTTTAAAAAATTTTCCATTGCCTCTGCCTCCTACGTAGTATTATAGGCGAAACCTATACCTTTGCGCTACAGCCCAGGTGCGCTTAAGTATTTGGAAGTTTTAGGAGAGAAATTTTAATAGTCTGGCTATTACTTACAATAACCTCTCTATATTTCACACTCTCCAGTTTATATTAAAATATAAAATTAATTATGTTTCTCAACTTCTAAATTACAAATATTTACTTTTTAACCAATCCCGAAACAAAGTGAAGAAGGAACGAGCTTTAAAGGATACCTTGATCATTTGGGTCATCGTTTTCTAGAGCCAGTCCTTCTGCCAGAGTCCATTTATCTTGTTCGGCAACCATTCTTAATCCAGCTAATGCTCCTCGACTTGCACAAGGTAAAAATCCCCCACCTCCAAGATCTGAGCGATAACAATGTCCGAATTCTTGAGCTGCCCGAAATTCGGGTCCTTCCGGGATCTTAGAATCAGGGATGTTATTATTGGTATCCGAAGAGCTTCCGGGAGGAGAATCATCGAGAACGACGGCTTCCAGGACAACAATCACTGTGAGGACAGTGAAAGTTAGTGCTGGGCGCATATCAGATCTGCAGAATAAAAATAATTACAAGATTAATTTTTAGTAACTGAAACTATTTAAACACCTTTGTTATTTATTCAAATAAATTGATAGGGCTAATTTTTGTCATTCAGGACGGAACTCTGAACTAGCAATCAATCGAAATAAATAGGGACGGGGTCTAAATGGCCTCAGATGCCGAAAAACACTAAATAAATTTTTTAAAAAAGAAAACCTCTGAACAAAAGACAAGACTTTAGTCTCGATGTTAGGGCTCAGACAAACTTTAAAAAAAAAATAATAATAATTTTTGAACATTTAGGCGGGCAGAATAAAAAATTTTTTTGAACATTGATGAAAATAAATAGTCTATATTACAGAATAGAAATTAAAGTTTTTCTAATGTTATTAAACTGGAAAAACATTTAACTTTTCTTTATATATAAATGGTAGGCCTACCTATATAAATAAATGTGCATGGACCCCAAGGGCGGATACAAGGGGGGATAAAGGGGTAATTCCCCCCCCCCCCGGGAAAAACCTCTGGATCCGCCACTGATGGACCCCCTAATAATATGGTATTTAATAATAATTAATATCGATAAAGTCTATATGGCCTAAGATGCCGAAAATATTTTTTAAAAATTTATAACTTGAGCTTACGTATTTTTTTTAAAATTTGTTTAAGGTATTTTTCGACATCTGAATCCTTTTAAATCTTGCCCCTATTTAATCAATTTCAATTGATTGGTATCCAATTTAATTGATATAAATTTCTTGTCTGGGACGGGGCACCAGAAGCCAAAGCTCTACCTCTGAAAGCTTACTTATCAAAAAAAGCTCTTTTAACACATACCCTTTCTTCAGAACAGAAATCACAAAATCGAGAATTATTAGAAAAATAATTACGAAAATATACAATTTATTAAAATTTTTCCATTTTTTCTTGACCTGTTGACTACTACTTATTTTCTTCTGGCATTTCACGAGCCAAGTCTTATTATAATTTTTTAATTAACAAATTATATCAATATTTAACCATAACCAGCAGTGAAAGTGCGAAGTATTGCCTTCCCTCTTTTGTATAACTAGCTTTGAGAAAAATAATTGATATCAAGCATATAAACTAATAATAAAATATGAATGTAAATAATAATTTTTATGAAGAAATAATTTCCCTGACCTGATGTACAGTGGATGTTGTTGCCTTGAGGCCGTGCCTGGAGCTGCCACTAACACTTACTGCCACGCAACGTTGAACTTTGCAGATATTTAAAGATTCACAAAAGGTGATCAGACAATAGAGAAAGTGAAACCTTCAATCAACCTTTCCATCAAAGCTGAAGACCATCATCCTTTGACCAGATTGGTCACTTGACCATGCCCTCGAGCGAAAGTGCCCAAGACCATGAAGACATGAAACAGCTAGCCTGATGGACGGACAGCTACCAAAGAACTTTTTCTTTCGAAATCGTTTTCAATCTCTTTTAAATAATTACAATATAATTGTTGAAACCATTAAAATATCATTACTTCTAAGTACCTATACCCAATAATATATTACAAATTTTTTTGTAAAAAAATCAAGTGATGTTTCGGTCTTCTGAGTTTTAGAATGTTTAATTTTAGCAGAAAATCCAAGTTATTATAAACACTATCTAATCATATTAATATCATCAAATTTTGGGGCGGTTTTCCTTATCATAGCGTAGCCAGGATTTCGAATGCCTATCTTGTTTGGCATTCGATTTAAAATATCTACCAAAATTGAGAGTTTCTATAGAAAGTTGTTTATTGTGTTTTCTGAAAATATTTATTTACTCCCTCATTTATTAAGTCTTGTTTATATCGTTTACAAATATGCACAATTTATTGTGACACAACTATAAACTAGTACTCACGTCAGTAAATTATTAGATTTCCTATGGCTCGATAAATTTTAATCCGATTGTAAAGTTTCTGTTTGAGGCGTCCAAAAGAGTATTTGCTAATTCTGATTTTGATTCTACCTCAAATTCTAGCTCAAATAGTTTATTTATGCATGTTTTACGAAAGTAAAATTAAATTAAATTTGAAATTTTTTTTTATTTAACAAGACATGTGAGTGTTCTTTATTGATAAAGCCAAACATCCCATGGCCCCCGGCAGATCGAACCCAGGATCTCCGCCTTTCCAGGGCATAGGCGTGCTATCCATTGGAACAGGCTCAGCCGGACCCTCGACCTGCACCAATAAAACTGACTTCCCCTTATATGCAGTTAGTCGCGCAAGTTACTACTACTAACTGCATATCTCAAGGACGAAGTGAGTTTTATTGGTGAGGTCGAGGGTGGTGGCTGGTGCAATGGATAGCACGCCTATGCCCCGGAAGGACGTGAGATCCTGGGTTCGAAACCAGGGGCCATAGAGATGTATTGGCCTCATCAATAAAAATCAGTCTCACGATGTCTTGTTAAATATATCTATGACTCTTTTAAAGTCCGAATCGAGGTATTTTTTGAATACTATTATCTTTTTCTAATATGAGATCTGAAAATACTTGTAGCTAATTTCTTTGTAGTCCATAGAAAAGTATGGTATGGAATAAAATATAGAGGTATTTGGAATACTTATATATTTTTACAACTTGAAAACAAAATGTACCGTACTGTCGGAACAAGCAGATTTTTTTAATTATAAGAAAGAGAAATGAGAGATGCAGCTAAGTTTATTTCTTTAATCATTTAATTCACACAGCTGACGTTTTGGTTCCGTGTTTGAACCATCCTCAGAGCCGACGAAAAGTCATTATGAAAGTGTCATAGGGATTTATACATTGTTGAAAAACTATTATATAATAAATATATACATATAATCAGATGTACCTGGTACATCTCACGTGAATATATTAAAATGAGTCAACAATTATAAAATCCACTATGACACTTTCATAATGACTTTTTCGTCGGCTCTGAGGATGGTTCAAACACGGAACCGAAACGTCAGTTGTGTGAATTAAATGATTAAAGAAATAAACTTAGCTGAATCTCTCATTTCTGCTTTCTTATTAATATAACATCTCATCTATAAATTGGTTTTGTAATTTTTTTAAAAGATGAAAACTTTATTGACTTTTTTCCAAATAATCAATTGAACTGAACCAAGCTCAAGTTCTCGGGCTTGGTGTAGTTGGTAGTGTGCCTACCTTCTATACCGAACGCCGCGGGTTCGGACTCCAGGCAGTCCGATGATTTTGGGTGAATACCTTAAATAGAAATGCCTGGGCCCCCAATAGAAATTATAAATGACAACGGTTATTGTATAAAGTCTTATATGGCCTGAGTTGCCGAAAAGACTGTGTGAATGTGTGGGTGAGTGTGAGTGGAACTGAGAAAAAAAAAAATGAACCGGACCAAGGGTAGAAGAAACTTTATTGTGAATTTACTGAAATTCCTAAAAAAAATCGCAAAGCAATTAATTTAAAACACTTTTATTCAAGAAGATAGGTGATGAATACACTCAATAATAAACAATAAACAAAAAGTGAATAGTGGATTTGTTTAAATTTTAGCTGTTCTAAAAATTAATAGAAAAAAAAAAATAAAATTACAAGGTAGATTAAAAATATAATTAATCCTAAGCCCACTCTAAAAGAATAAATAAATAAATCTATTACAACCTTAGAAAAAATAACTATTAGTAATTTAAATTTAAATTAATTTTTAATTTAAATTTTTCAGATCATTTACTTCCCATTTTAATTTTTTTTTTTTGCAAACACTTATTACTATCACTTTTATTTATTATAAAAATTATTATTATTATTAAATTATTCAATTAATCGAAATCCAAACACTCTGTCGTTCATGTATTCCTTAAGGCACGCGATGATCCTTTGTATGATATCTTGTATAATAACACGATAATCGAAAGTCCCCTGGAAAAGAGGAAAAAGACATTAATTATAATTAATTAATAATTTTTTGTTTATAATTATAAGAGATGAATTGCCCGTGTCCCGTGGGTCAGAGAGAAGACACTAGCTTCTCGCGCCGGGGTCCCGGGTTCGCTTCCCATCCCAAGCGAGAAAAATTTATTTCATTTGAATTGATAACAAATCATTTGATATAAATAGAGATGGGGTCTAAATGGCCTTAGATGCCAAAAAAGACCTTAATAATAATAATAAAAAAATAAAAAATAAAAATAAGAGATGAATTGAAAGACAAAGCAAATCTTTTAGGCCAAATGCACACCAATTTAGCAAAAACATTTTTGACTAATCGTGCCTAAAACTGTTTTTTCAATGCTTTTCTATGGGCCAGCGCACTCCAAGGAGGCAAAAACAATTGAGCATGATTCGACATCATTAAACAAAATGTTTTGCCATTGAGCGTTTTGCTCAACCGGTGTGCGTTGGCTTTGACCTTGCATATAAAATTTTTATAATGTGAGAGATGAAGATATCAGCCAAATTGGAATGATCGAGATTCAATGAAACTCTCAGAGTAAGACGTTTTGGCCTGAATTTATTTGGCCATTTTCACTTATTGGAATTATACACATAATGCAAGTGATTGAACCAGGATATGTCAATAATAAAAGATCAGAGAAAAACGATCTAATTTATCCCTGATCTTGAGCATAGGTGTCATATAATTTTGAAGCAAATAAATTTTATTATTGACATATCCTGGTTCAATCCCATGTGTACTTGCATTATGTGTATAATTCCCAATAACTGAAGATGGCCAAATAAATTCAGGTCGAAACGTCTTATTCTGGGAATTTTATTGAACCTCGATCATTTCAATTTGGCTGATATCTCCATCTCTCCATTATAATAAAATCACAATCACAACTTCAAAAGCAAATGTAAAAATTTTTTCATTCGTGACTCATAAGTTCTGATATTTTCTGAGAAAGTAAGATTTCATATCTGTAGTCGAATGTCCATCAATACCAATTTTCATTTATATTTATTTAAAAGAACTGTTGGCATTAGGCCACCAGCCATTTTTGCCACCGCTACTTTTCATTTATAAAAAAAGAAAATAATTTTTCTCCTTCTATAGTGATTTAAATCAAAATTCATAAGAAAATAAATATTAAAATTTTTCTTACATCTAACATCGAATTGAGAATAGTTTGATCTTGTCGAAGTCCATAAGTGTCTTGACTTGGAATTGGATTTGGATTTAAACCTCCTGGAGCAACTTGATAAGGACTTAATTCCAAATCGTTACCAACTGGAGCTAAGGCTGCTCCTCCATATTGTGCTCGGGCGTCAGCTGAAAAACAATGAATTCGCTATTATTATATTGTCACTTGATTTTTAATAACATCTTGTATTAAATATTAAACTATTTTTAAAATACAATCCCCTGAAAACGTCCAAGAAGATTCCTTTTAATAATAAAAAAAAAATAAGCGACCACAAATTCAAAATTCAGGAGTATAAACCAATTAGACCTGTTAAACTGTTTTATGTAATTTTGTTTTAAATGCGAGAAATTGTTTTAACTGGACATATTTGACACTCAACCAGGATGGAACACAATCTAAAATAAATGTCTAAATGTAAATCATTGTGTAATATAAAAATACGCATTTTTGTCCAAATTAATTAATTCTTCCAGTATTAGTGTAGGGCCTAATTTCAAAAAAAATGCTAGCTAGCCGAGTATCCACTTGAGAAGCTTTGTGGCGACTCAAGTCTGCCTCGACTTGAGGAAAGTTCATACGATCCACATAAGACAGCGTTCCTCGAACCGAGCCACGCTTGTCTCAGTTTTTCTTTATCCACTATGGCCGACGCCAAGTAAACTATAAAAGAAAAGCAACCTGCAATCGGAAACATCGGTAGATTTGATAGATGAATCTAGAGCATTCCAATTTGGCTGATATCTCCATCTCTCCATTATAATTATATCGTCAACAAAATGCTCATATAAAAAAACTGATATCAGATATGACTTTTAAAGGCGTAGAAGATACCATTAAAAATTTTACCAGAATGGATGCATGCCCATAAATTTCTATGGGATTATAAGCTGAGTACACACGTTAAGCGTTATTCTTCCTCGTGTCGAGTAGCTGTCTCTAGTGAATACTTGGCTTAATAGTAAATGGCAAAAAATTAAATGCACCAGCCCCCGGGCTTGGTGTAGTTGTTAGCATGCCTACCTTCTATACTGAACGTCGTGGGTTCGAACCCCTCCGATGATTTTATTTAAGCCATTTGGATACCAAATGGCTTAAATAAGAATGCCTGGACCCCCAATAGATGTTATCATATACAACGGTTATCGTAAAGTCTTATATGGCCCAAGTTGCCGAAAAGACTGTGTGTGGGAGCGTGTGAATGTGAATGAGAAAAAAGTGTGAATGTTAAAAAAAAAATTATATACACCAATTTATTGTTAGTAATTTAAAGAAAACTTAACAGTAATGTATTGTCAAGGACATTCTTACTTAGTTTAAATTATTATTTTTTGATTGATAATGAAATGATAAAAGAAGTGATAGAAAAAAATATAACTAACTTATAGCTAAAATATGGGATTCATAAAACTTTATTAATTCACAGGCCTATACTTATATTGGAAAAGTAATATAATGTGAAAAAGTTCCTTTCCAACTTATCTACTAAAAAACTTTGATTATTTTGAAAATGAATGATGATTTTTACCGTGAAACTTTCGAGGAAACTTTCGAGGAATTACTTCATATCTCCTATTAGGTGTAAATGGAGTAATGTTGATGATGTTATCTGTAGCAGGGCTAGGTTGTTGTTGATCAGGAGATGACTCGTAGTAATCGTTAATATCGACTGATCTAGCCACTCGGCCAGATTTAAGAGGAATATTGTACATGTCTAAAAGTTCATATACCGTTTTGGGATATCTCTTAGGTGTCGCGAACCAGGAGTAAAAAAAAGAATTTATACCTGAGATAGATGGGATGAAAAAAAAACGAAAGATAAGAAAAAAAATTGGCTGGAAAAAACTCAAAAAAGGGAGCAAGACAAGTACTCATTTGCTCTTTGGTCATTTTATTTATTATGTTTCCTCCCAAAGAGAAGAAGATATAAAGTTTTTTCAATCAAAAGATGTCCAAATGAACTAATTTGAAAATTGGGGAATTTGAATAGCTATCAAGGGGGTAAAAAAAAATCAGAAAAGTGATAGTGAAATAAAAATTATTTTTGTAAATCTTTGGACACTCATGTTCAAATTCCCTAGCAGGGGGATGGAAGATCTACACCCTCCAAATCGAAACAAAAATAAATAATATTGAAGAAAGAAATTTTGTGTTTTAAAATTTTCAACGATATAAAAAAATTATAAAAAATATTTTATTAAATTTATTCATTTGGGGGAAGGGGGGATGGGAGGTAATTCCCCAAATAGTCCAAACCCCACCCCTTCAAAATTTTCTGGCTACAGCCCTGCTTCAAAGTAGAAATAGACCGATTTTTTATTAAATAATTAGTCAAGATTACCTAATAAGCAACCTACTATTCTTCCTTAAATTAGATTTAAAAAATCAGATTTTAGCTAGATAGAAATAATACAGAAGAAGGGATTGAAGATTGTTAAACTTTCCAATGAAATGAAAAATGAAAAATGATGAAGTTTTTTTTTTAATTCTATTAAAGACATTTTTATTTGTTCTATCTTTCTTACCTTATTGTTTTCTTAATCTTTAACCTTCTTTATCATCACCCAAAACCACAATCAATCACCTCAATTATCTCTTTTTTTATATTAACCCTCACTCACTATACCCCTAATATATTATATATCCACCATAGTAACTCGTCCACGATCTCGGATTGCTGATAGCCATCTCGCTTGCTCCTTGTTTGTCGGATCATGTACCAATGTCGTGTTAATGTAGAGTATATTCTATCGTTTCAATTTAAAATTAAGGAAGTCTTTTAAAAAAATATGCTCTTCATTGTAAAAAAATTAACGATGAAAATGCTTTTGCTTAAGGGGGCTCAGGAGCGACGTCTATAAACGTACTTTAAAAAAAAAAAACTTGACTATTATAAGGAATTTTTCAATGCGGTTTTTTTTTAAATGAATTAAATTCATAAGAGATTATTGGGACATCGAGCTATAATGTTTTTAATGACTTATTAAAAAATTATCGTAATTAATTTTTTTGTTATCAAGCAAATACAAAAAAACAATCTGTCCCAATAATCTTTGATTTTTTTAAAATTTAAAAATGAATTTATTGTTATTATTAATAACATATTATTTAAGAAATTTTTAAAATAAGCTTAGATGATTTATTTAAAATTCAACTGTCAAATTAGTTCAGCATTCTTGCAATAGATGGCAAGCTAGTCTAACAGCTGATCCCCTTTTGGCCTATATCTGGCCTATATTTATATATTTTTATGCTTTTATAAAAGATACATAATATATAATAACATTTATAAAGTATTTATTATTAAAAGATCAATGAAAATCAACCAAATGCATTAAATATTATTAGCTACCATTCTGACATCCCTTGGCAAATTTTTGAATTACTTGATATTTGGGCATACTTTTAATGACACACAACGCCATCTTAGCGGGAAAAACATGCGTAACCACTTCGCTCCCTTAGCCCCTTAAGGAACCTCCATAAAAATTTGCTAAAATAAGAATTTACAACCGTGAATAGATTTGTATATTAATGAATCTTCCCTTTAAAATCATAACGAATTTTTCTATTAATACATTATTTTTCAGATTTAGTTTATAGAACCTGTAGTTTTTTTTAATTGGTATTTTCCTTACCATTAAGATTTGAAAATTATTATTATTTCACATTATTAAGATATTAATAGTGAAGTGAGATGGTTAGCTTAGAAATAAATATATTATTTTCATAAACTTGTATTTATTTGTCCCTCCTCTTATGAGAGGCATTAGACAATTTTAAATAGCATTAAGTATTTTAGAATCGATTTTCGTTTAACAAGTCAAATTATGTTGATGTTTATATTAACATATAATGACTTATGCGGGTAAATTATCGTTTAGGAAAATGGGAAGAAATTATACGCTATGACAAAAGAATACGATAATTAATCACCAATTCTCCATTTAATTCATTCCATTCATTTTTTTAACCTGAACCTAAGGTCAAGGTTAAACCGTAAAATTATAGTTAGATATTAAACCAGGATGGAGATGGGTATTAGTAAAGTTTGGATAATACGTGTCAGCTAGTTACTAAGCCTGCCATAAAATGTCTGGCTAAAGCTTGAATAATAAAATGTGATAAAAATTAACAAATCTTAATTTTTAATTTAATTTAATTATTATTATCTAATCCGAGCCTCATATACAGCATCTGCAAAATTATATCTTTTTTTTTTGTAATAAAGAGAAAAAAATAAGGGAGAAAAATAATCTCTTTATTATTCACTTTTTGTTAATTTTGTTTTTTCCCTAATCAAAAGCTACTTGTAAGCTAAACTGAAAGAAATAAAGGGGAGGAAAGTGAGCAGCTATGAGGACGTAATCCTGTGGTCTGAGTTCTGTAAAAATTTAAGAATTTAATAAAAGATAAAATAAATTTATAATTCTTTTTACTTTCTCTTACCCTATAAATGAAATATATAGAGAGAAAGTATTGGATTCATGTCAAAAATTCGATGTCGAGATTTTGATGTATCTTCACGTTTTTATTTGTAAAAATAGGCTCTTCTCAAGGCCGGATAACACAGAGTTTGAAGTCTCGCATCTTGTGCTAGGGATTTTCCAATTGGCTAGACTGTTATTAATCATTTGAAATAAATAAGGACTGGATCTAAATGATCTTAGATAGTGAAAAAAGCTTAAAAAAATAATGTATTTTTATCTTTTATTCATCTATTATTTTAATTAATAAACATGAATGAATAATAGCCAGGG
>JAKCPI010008772.1:0-38151 GCA_023213315.1 Euborellia annulipes
AAAAACAAAATTTAATGAACATTTCTCTTTGAGAGGCCCCGGGGCCCTTGGGGCTCAAGTAAAAACAAAATTTATTGAAAATTTCCTCTTTGAGAGGCCCCGGGGCCCTTGGAGCTCAAGTAAAAACAAAATTTATTGAAAATTTCTCTTTGAGAGGCCCCGGGGCCCTTGGAGCTCAAGTAAAAACAAAATTTATTGAAAATTTCTCTGTTGAGAGGCCCTGGGGGCCCTTGGGGCTCAAGTAAAAACAAAATTTATTGAACATTTCTCTTTTTAGAGGCCCCCGGGGCCCTTGGGGCTCAAGTAAAAATGGGAAAATTTAGATAAAAAAAAGAAAATTTAATGAAAATATCCCTTGGGGTTCAGGGATATACGGTATTTTAAAAATGTTTTTGTGTATGGAGGAGAGGGATATTAAAAGATGACCACCCCCCCCAAAAAAAAAAATTCAATATAAGGCCCCCTCTTCTAGTTCCGCCCCCAGGCCCCCAACTGCCTCGGTACGCCTCTGCAAAGAGGGGCTGCGCGTCTAGTCAAAACCCCCCCAGGAGCAAATCCTGGTTGCGCCACTGCAGCAAAGGCTTTATTTTATAAGAGTTTTATTAAATTTGTAATCTTGATTTGACAATTTGATACTAATTATATTTCAGAGATCTATTAAATGTAAAGCTAATATGTCAATTTAATTTATATTAATATGTAATAATAGAATTTGTGTACATTTGATAAATTATTATTGGTCTAAACAATTTAGAAGATAAACTACTAATTAATTTCATTTATTATAACGTTTATCATTTCAGATTTAGCTTTACAAACACTTTAATTTATCTCTACTATTTCCTCAGAACTCTACAATTTACAAATTATAGTGAATGTAACGATAAATAATAAAATTTTCAATTTCCCCTAGCTTTATTTAATACATAATCAAAACACAAAAACACGTGATTAATTAAAATTTCACAGTCACTATAAAAATAATAATTTTCCTTTTTTTCTTTAAAGAATTGATTGAAATTTTTTTTATAGTTTATTATAAAAAATATTGTTAATTTGTATCAATAGAGACCATGAGTTACCCAATTGAAGACTATCATGTCTCTTTCATACCAAACGAATTCTAAAATGAGTTTTATTTTGTAAAAATTTGAAATTATTTTTATTATACTGACTAGAATCAATAAATTATACTAATATTAAGTCTATATTTAATTGAAAGTGTGTATTTATAAAAAGAAAGAAGACTTCAAATATTAAATTATGGAAAATTGAATTAACAATTTTAATATCTAATCGATTCTTCCAAGAGTTTCGTTTGGTCGGGTTTGCAGAATTTCTCCCCCTTTTTGATATCCTTCCAAACTCCCTAAAGTCAAGGTCTTGTAAAGATCCTGCCCTATATTCTCATTTAATTCTCATTAAAACCCTTATTAGGGACACATTTTATAGAGAACAAATGACATTTGAAATTTATGAGGTCTAGGTGAACAATTATTTATCTCTAATTTATACTTCTTTTTCAAAAGTTTATATTTTATAAATATATCTCGAAAGGAATAAGTGTTTATTCAAATTATTACAATGTGAGAGTAGGAGTGAAGCTATTAAGCATGTTTTTGCCGATAAGATGGCGTTATGTGTCTTAAAATGTAAGTCAAAAAAAACACCTATCACGAAAGAGATGTCACAATGATAGCTAATAATCTAATGAATGGTTAATATTGATTGATCTTTTAACAAAGAAATACTTTATAAATGTTATTAGGCTATATATATTATGTATCATTTATAAAAGCATAAAAACATATAAATATAGAAGATATGATAATACCGGCTGTTAGACTAGCCTGCTATCTTTGGCAAGGGTGCTGAACTATTTGACAGTTAATTTTTAAATAAATCATCTAAGCTTGTTTTTAATTTTTCTTAATTAATATGTGATTAATAATAATAATAAATTCATTTTTAAATTAAAAAAAAAAAATTTAAATTATTGTAACAGATTGTTTATCTGTATTTGCTTGATTACAAAAAATTCATTTAATATGTCATTAAAAAATTATAACTTTCGGTTACAATAATCCTTTATGAATTTAATTCATTTAAAAAAATCTGGTGTGACTGGCGCACAGCACACAACTTTCTCTTACCTTCGGTAATCGAAAGTTGTGCACTGTGCTTGTCACACCAGATTTTTTGTGTCGACATGTAGTTCCCGGCAGTAGGGAATATTTGAATTCAGATGTAAAATTTATAAGTATGGGAAAATATTTATATTTTGTTACCATGGCAACCATTTCTCCTATCTTTCCTATGAAGCACAAGAGTAAAGTGTGCTTCAAACAATTTTGTGGGCAAAACGAGAATATACATTTGAAAGAGCATCTAAAAAATAATTGATTTTTGAATTTTAATCAAAATTGTTAGAGCGAATTTTGAGAAAATCGAAAAAAACTGAAAAAGTACATCAGTAAAGTACTAGTACTCTTTGGCCGATTATGATTAAAAGCTTATTTTTCCGGTCCCGGGGGTGTTTAACTTAAATATAAAATTTCAGCCTCATAGCTCAATTCCTTCATGCTTAAAATTTGACACACACCCACCCACCCACCCACCCACCCACACACAGACAGACCATGTCGCGAAAACCACTTTTTTGGATTCAGGGGACCTCAAAACGTGAAGATCCATCAAAATCTCGACATCGAATTTTTGACATGAATCCAATACTTTCTCTCTATATATATATTACATATATACATAGGTAAGAGAAAGTAAAAAAACCGCATTGAAAAATTCCTTATAATAGTCTAAATGGGCGTGGCCAGACATCTTGTTAGGGGGTTCAACCACTCGTTAGTAGGATGGTGGGGGGTTTGCAATTAATATATACATATATGATTAATTATTTATTATTATTATAATTTTCTTTATATAAGCTTATATAAAAAATTCAGAATGGGAAAAATATGTTTTAATAGATAAAAAATTTTCAGGACAAGCCAGAAGGGGCATTAGCCCCCTGCCCCCCGCAGCTACGCCCATGTTAGTCTAGTTTTTTTTTGGATATTTGAAAATAGCTAAATTTAAAAAAATCTTCTTTCCTGATATTAATTGGGTCCAATAGAGTAGTGTTACTATATCTTCACTTGAATATTTCTCTAGGGTTTATTTCAAAGTGGGTGGTAAATCTATACGTCACGTTCTATTTAATAATTCATAAATGTAAATATTTTCATATTTATTTAGAAATAATCTCATTAATCATCCTAACAAGCGAAATTCTGATTTTAAAAACTAACCCAAGATGAATTTTTGTTAGAAATTTCACATTCCGATGGCGTTATTATCCACACACAAATATATTCCCAACCAAACAGCCTCTCTTTCCCAGCTTTACACAATCCTAAAATTTGTCACGCAAACCTCGTTCATAACCCCTAAATAAATCCCCACCCTCCCAACATACGATGGATACAAAATCATCAATATATAATAGAACTAAATTACAGACAGACCAACGCATTTTGTATTTTCATTCCTGAGGTTAAAATAACATTTCTCTCTCTCTCTCTCTCTCTCTCGCTATCTCTATGAAATTAAATTTTCGTTCTGAGAATTCATAGTTTAATTATTTTTGATTGGAGTTTATTATTAATTTCAGCAAAATCTCTTGAATAATAATATATCATGCATTTTTTTATGCATATATTTTAAAGTAAATTTCCAGGTGATGAATTTTAATTTATTCAAGCTAAAATATGAATAACAATATTTATTTAAAAGTTAATATTATCAAAAGATAAAGTTGATAAAAGACAAATGAATTCTAGCTATTAATTAAAGAAGTTGAGATAAAATTTAAATAATTTTAAATTAAATATATTAATATTGCCGACCCCCTCCTTTATTTAATCAAAGAGAATTTAATAATCAAATTAAATTCTTGAATTTTAATGAAATTTACAAGAGAATTTGATTTTGATATAGATTTTTGAATGTAAATATAATGTTATAACTGAACATAAACATTAGAAATTAAAAAAAATGATGGGGAAAAAAATTTAAAAATAATGAGATATGTAATGAAATTAAAAGAAATAACTCTTTTTAATACACGTATATTCAGAATTTAAGACACTTCCCGATGAGCTAGAGATCTAATAGTTGATATTTATCGGCATTGTTTATGACAAAATATTTATTAAAATGGGACCAAAATAGACCCAACAATGTGGTACTTTATTTGAACACCTTCGCAAATTAGTCTTGATATTTATTGGCATTTTTTTATGACCAAAATTTTTTTATTATTTTCTTAGCTAATTATCCAAATGAATTTAGTCTTCATAATATTTTGAAGACCAAAGTCACATATCTAAATTAATCAATTAGTTTTTTTTTTTCATTAACTTTTAACTAATTATATCTTTGCCTTTTTGATATGTTTCAACTATATTTTTTAATTAAAAAAATAATAAAGTATGATATAATAATGTTTTATTTTTAAATGCTTTTATTTAACTTACTCTTTCAAGGTCACCAAATTTTTGGCTTTGTTAACGACACTTGCCGATGAGCTAGAGGTGTGAAATGTAATACTTAAGAGTCATTTTTGATGACGCCACTATATGGTGGTTTTGATCAAAATAGACCAAACTAATGTGGTACTTTATTTGAAACCCTTCGCGAATTAATGTAATTTCAAAAGACTTCCCGATGGGCTAGAGGTGTGAAATGTAATACTTAAGAGTCATTTTTGATGACGCCACTATATGGTGGTTTTGATCAAAATAGACCAAACTAATGTGGTACTTTATTTGAAACCCTTCGCGAATTAATGTAATTTCAAAAGACTTCCCGATGGGCTAGAGGTGTGAAATGTAATACTTAAGAGTCATTTTTGATGACGCCACTATATGGTGGTTTTGATCAAAATAGACCAAACTAATGTGGTACTTTATTTGAAACCCTTCGCGAATTAATGTAATTTCAAAAGACTTCCCGATGGGCTAGAGGTGTGAAATGTAATACTTAAGAGTCATTTTTGATGACGCCACTATATGGTGGTTTTGATCAAAATAGACCAAACTAATGTGGTACTTTATTTGAAACCCTTCGCGAATTAATGTAATTTCAAAAGACTTCCCGATGGGCTAGAGGTGTGAAATGTAATACTTAAGAGTCATTTTTGATGACGCCACTATATGGTGGTTTTGATCAAAATAGACCAAACTAATGTGGTACTTTATTTGAAACCCTTCGCGAATTAATGTAATTTCAAAAGACTTCCCGATGGGCTAGAGGTGTGAAATGTAATACTTAAGAGTCATTTTTGATGACGCCACTATATGGTGGTTTTGATCAAAATAGACCAAACTAATGTGGTACTTTATTTGAAACCCTTCGCGAATTAATGTAATTTCAAAAGATTTCCCGATGGGCTAAAGGTGTGAAATGTAATACTTAAGAGTCATTTTTGATGACGCCACTATATGGTGGTTTTGATCAAAATAGACCAAACTAATGTGGTACTTTATTTGAAGCCTCACGCAAATAAGGCCCTATTAACTATAGTTTTGAATTTTGATATTTACGAGTCATTTTTTTATGATAATGAATAATTTTTCAATTGAACCAAATCAATACAGGCCAAACTAATGTGGTAACTTTATCATATTGATGATTTTTGATAAGACTAAAAGACTAAAAAGCTTAAAATAAAATAAAAAAAGATTTTAAAAAAAATGCTTTTATTTAAATTGAACTAAAAAGAGAGAAATAAAAAAGAAATAATTTAATTGTTTTTGTTAAAATTTTTTAATATTTATGACTTAAAATAAAAGCGTGGGGCGCGAGCCTCGGAATCACTTCGAAGTGCCCCACGCTTTTATTTTAAGTCATAAATATTAAAAAATTTTAACAAGAACAATTAAATTATTTCTTTTTATTTCTCTCTTTTTAGTTCAATTTAAATAAAAGCATTTTTTTAAAAATCTTTTTTTTATTTTATTTTAAAGGATAAATCTACTTTTATTTTTTTAAGCAGAGAATATGAGACCGTTGTCAAAAGCCAAAGCAAAACAAACGATCAAATAGAAAATAAATAATAAGGTATTTTAAAGTTTCTCTCGAATACCATTGGTATCAAAGCTGATATTTATTGTCTCAACAGTATTACATAAAAAAGTCTCTCCCTCTCCTCTCTCTCACTCTGGAAAATGTTTCCAACTTTGAATATCGATCAGCATGAGAAAAGGGATAAAAGGGCCTTGGGAGCGGAGGCACGAGTTTGGAAATTGTCACTCAATTAAAATTCAACTGCCCACGAATAATCCTCTAGCTGAAAGGCAGAAATCTAAACCCAAAGTTAATAAAGAGATTATTCCCAGAAGCGATAAAGATACATTTCAAAATTGAATAAATCATCAAGCCAATTCATATATAAAAAAAAAAAAGAGATATATATTAAAATGAATAAGTATTCTAAAAGAAATGAAATTACGAATTAAAAAAAATTGAAATCTTTTTTTTATAAATAAATATTTTAAAGAGAAATGAATACTAGGGTGGATAAGAAAAGTTGCAATTGGTAAATACAAGAAAAACAAAAATAAAATTTTGAAATCGGATTTCATCTTCCGATCGCGCAATCGGCCGAAAGCTTCCAAAAAAATTTTAAATTTTTCAAAAATTTTTTAATATATTTTGAATGTCTTTGTATTTTTAGTTCCTATAGCAAAATTTTTTTACATTAAGCATTGAAAAACAGTAAAAAAAATTTATTTGCCTCTAGGAGTATATTTTCCAATTGAGCAAGTCCATAGAAGTTTAACGAAATTCGTAATTTTTGGACACATTTATTATTTTTGGAGCGAAGAGCTGCACATTTGGCATGCAACTCAAAATCAACAACTTTTTGGCCTCACAAGATTATTTTCCAAACATAATAAATATATCCAAAAATGACGAATATCATTAGGTAGTAGTGAGTCAATTTGGCTGCCTATTTAGTAGGCATCTTCCAGAAACGAGAATATGCAATTGTTTATGGCCGCCATTGCAATATCACTGAAACGATCTTGGGGGCTGTTCTCTACTCTGTTACCAGACTTCCGGGTAAAATTATAAATTATTTATTTATTTAATTATTTATTTATTCGTTATTTATTTTTAATATTTTATTATTTCTCGTAAGAAATGATAAAAGATCATTAAAATAAAAAGAAAACAAATTTTGTTCATTTTAATTGCCTTTGCATGTAGAGAAGCTTCAAAGACGATCTACGAAAGTTTTTCAAAGGCAAACTTTTTCAAGGCAGGCATAAATGTTCGTTATAAATTATCATTATTATAAGAATATAGAATAGCCTATGGTATGCTATTTCCATTTTTCTCATGAATAATAAATGAGAGAAAAATTATCAATTTAGAGAATTATGAAAATTTGGGATCAGAAATTAGTTAATGATTAATTTTAAAAATGTGATGTGTATCAAACGGTTTGAAAAAATTCGTTTAAAATATTAAAGTACTTTACCAAAAAGAGGCTTAAGTTAGCCCCCTTTCCTAAACCAAAAAGAAAGTTATCTCACTTTTGTCTTACAGGGAACCCGGTCTATAGACAAAAAAACATGTCAATTAATCTAAACTTTTAAAAATGGTTTAATAGGTTTTCCAGATAAAAAACTAAAGGTTTTTTTTTATCCAGTGAATTATTTTCCCTTGTCGTTAACAAGCCCTCCTACTGCCCTTTGGGTTGCATCGACTGACCCGTAGGCGCTGATGGATAATCACTGTTAGGACTAACAGCCAGATGACCTTTCGTTAGTCATTCCGGAACAACCATTGGAAAGCTATAAATTATAAATGCAATTAAAAAATGTCGATTCCAATAATTCAGAGAGATATTTACAAAAAAGATAATGATATGATATTATTTTCTTTCTTTTTTTTTAATTATCTTGTCTCCTGCTGATTGAAATGAATTGTGTTGATTTTCTTTCAAATAATTACATCTTCACGTTTGTAAAAATGAAAAATGTACTTTATTTATTAAAGAAAAAATTTTGAATTCGCACTTTTTTCCCAAACAAAGTCTTTCGGCAATATACGACATATAAGAATTTAAGATACTCATATTTTATTAATATATCTATTGAGGAGCCAGGCATATTTATTTAAGCAATTTGTATTCTAAATGGCTTAAATAAATAATTATTTTTGATGAAGCTCAGGAACCTTCTTTACAATTTCCAAGAGGATTCGGACCAGTAGGTTCAATTAAAGTCAAAAAGTTTTCTAAAACAAAACTTTATTTGACCCCAGACAATGTTTCGTCCACTTGCTGTAGGACTTCTTCAGTGGTTGGAGTCATAGAGAGCCATATAGTATAAAATTATCAAACAGTAGGGCCTTAACAACATATAGGCCTACATAGACTTCACTTTTCTAACTTCTTACTAAGACTCTAGAAAAGTTAAGTCTATGTATATGTTGTTAAGGTCCGACTGTTTGATAATTTTATACTATATGGCTCTCTATGACTCCAACCACTGAAGAAGTCCTACAGCAAGTGGACGAAACATTGTCTGGGGTCAAATAAAGTTTTGTTTTAGAAAACTTTTTGACTTTAATTGAACCTACTGGTCCGAATCCTCTTGGAAATAAATAATTATTAGGAAAGAACTGGAGAATAAAAACCAGCAATTGATGGACCCTCTCACATCATCTTTAATTGGCAAATATTTCGACTGGCATTACGCCTAGTCATCATCAGTGCAAACAAATGATTTGGTGGAGGGCCAGAGGGGTCAGACGCAAGTGCAAGCGAAGTTCAAACTTCGCTTGCACTGCGTCTGACCTGCTTCTCCGAGAAATTTTAAGATAATCCTCAACCATTGTTTGACACGGGCCCTCCACCAAATCATTTGTTTGCACTGATGATGACTAGGCGTAATGCCAGTCGAAATATTTGCCAATTAAAGATGATGTGAGAGGGTCCATCAATTGCTGGTTTTTATTCTCCGGTTCTTTCCTATACATCTTATCCAGCGAAAATCTTCCAATTGCAATCTAAATAATTATTATTCAATTCAAATATATATGGACAAAATTTATCTACGACAAAGTATATATTAGCTTTTTTTTTAAATTATTTTTCTGATTAGTTCACTTATGAATACAAGGAATCGACAAGAAATTTCATAAATTTTTTTTATTTTTAATTTTATGTGTTAAAATGCCATTTGTAATCCCATAATCAAAAATTTTTAATTAAATCAGAGATAAAATCTCATTCAAAATATCAGAGATAAAGTGTTTAATTTATATGTTGAAAAAAAAAAAATTTCATTCATTTGGTGTAATCAAAAAGTCCACTCCCCTTTCTCTTAATTCTTTATAAATATTAAATATATTTAATAGAAATAAATTAAAGGTAATGAAATCATTTCGTTTGAACTACTTTTTCTGTGTCGTTACACTTTTCATTTACAATAAAATCTACGAGATTAAATTTCATTATCGATTCATAAAAGAAAAGTCAAACAGTGCATAAATTAGGAAAGGTAAAAAAATACTATTTAGATTTTCCTTTTTAGAAAATATTATGTGACATGTACTTGAACTAAATTCATTGTTAATCATTTCTTTTGGGAAATTTAAAAATGTTAGAAAGCTTTCTTTGGGCTTACTAGAAGCCAAAGGTGTTAAAGTGATTATTTATTTCACGATAATTCCTGTATGAAAATAAGATATGCCAAGCGCAGCGATTTCTCGGGTTGGTGACCCCGAGGAATCAGCGTGTGGAACGTCACCCGTTAGCCACCAGTAGGCCTATATATAAATTAAATATAAAATTCTATGATTCTAAGCAGCCGAGAGGGCAAAATTTAAAAAAAAATAAAGATATAAGACATTTATTGGAGGATAATAACAATAAAAATCCAAGAAACATATTTTTATTGGACAAGAAGAGCCTGATCGTGCACAATTTAATTAAGTCCATATTAATAATACCGAAAAAAAATTTTCTCCGTTGGATTTTGAAATTTCCCCACCCACCATTCAATATGATTCCAAGTAACGCACATCGATTGAGCAAAAAAGCTCTTGGACAAAACGTTTTTGACTAATCGTGCCTAAAACGGTTTTTTCAATGCTATGAGGCAACGCACACCGAGGAGGCAAAACACAATTGAGCATGATTAAACATTATTGAACAAAATGTTTTGACATTGAGCGTTTTGCTCAATCGGTATGCGTTGGCATTGAGCAAAATATTTTGTCCAAAAGCGTTTTTGCTCAATGTTTTGACATGAACGTTTTTGTTCAATGGCTGAACATTTAGTCCAATGCCAATGCACACCGATTGAGCAAAACACTCAATGGCAAAACATTTTGCTGAATGGCAAAACATTTTGCCTAATCAGTGTGCGTTGGGGTTGAGCAAAACGTTTTGCTCTTGGGCAAAACATTTTGTCCAAGAGTGTTTTGCTCAATCGGTGGGCATTCAGCCTAACGAAGTATCTCGATCTACAAATATTCTCTTTCGTTAAATTTATCAAAATAAATAAATAAAAAAGAAAAATATTAGCTATAAGATGAATCTTATTGAGAAGAATTTTTATAACCATAAAAGTCTAATCGAGAAGAAAATAGAGAAAGAAAAAAAAGAAGAAAAATTGAGATAATGATAAAAGAAAAGGGAAAAATAAAATAAAAATCTATGCGAATAATCAAACGAATCTTTCTTTTTCGGTTGGTTGGTTAATTAAATCCCTACCAGCAGCAGCAAGTTTACGCTGAACGATTTCGTAGACGACCCCCAACCACTACTCTTATTTCTTTCTCTTTCGTTTAAGCTGCTTAATAAAGTGGATTGCTTTAGATTTAGGGTTGTCTAAAAAAAAGAATAAAAAATTAATGGGACTCTTGTTTCTGACAGTTTATTTTAAGCACCAATTGAATAATGAAGAAGAGATAAAAAAACGTATTTTGTGGCTAAGGAGATTAGAAAAGAAGACTATTATAAACAAATGAATTTAACAATGGAGACGCCAGAATTATTTTCTGAGGACAGAAGGGAGGGGGTGAATGACCCCAATCGCTGACTAAAACAAAGAATGTATTTTTCATTGAATAAAACAAATGTCTGTAATACTACGTCCTAAGAAGGAACATAATGCACCATTCCAAGAAGTAGACGAAATGAATATAGTAAGAGCTCATAGCATATATTTTAAGCCCCAATTAAAATTAATGACTATTTTGCTTAGTTAAATAACTAAGTAACTATTAAGTTCAAATTTTTTGCAATTGCAATTTTTTGCGACAATACTTTCGTAAAAGGGTAGAAAACCAGTTTAAACTAACCAGTTTAAACTAAAATAAAAAATAACAATTATACAGTAGCCTAAATAAAAAGTAAATTTATAAACTAATTATCTTTTTAGGTAAATTAATTAAAAAAGAAAAGAAAAAAATTTACTATTTCTGATTTTTAATCAAAGAAGTACAATCCGTGTAAACGTAAAAGTTTTGAAAGAAACTTTTCTTATTCTTCAGTCTGTACTTGATATTAATTAAGATATATCTATGTTTAGGCATATTTATTTATTCCATTTGGTATCCAAATGACTTAAATAAATTTTACTTTATCTAGTAATCGATATTAAGATGAATAAATATGAAAATAAAGGAAATGTCATGATAATTAGTCACCGAAAAGTTAACAAAAGAGAAAGAAGAAATTTCATTCAATTATAAACGTACGAGGCATATGCCGTAATATGACAAAATTAAATATTTAAATATTGATTCTGCAATTATTTTTTCTCTTTTTTTAACTTCAATAGGTGCGAGTCATTTTATTATGGAAATAACGCATTTCTCATGAAAGTTTTTATACTATTCTATAATTTAACACTTAATGAACAAATCTAACCATAAATTATGAATGAACTCACCATAATGTTGAAAATGTTGGAATCTTGGAGATGAGCGACAAAGTTCTGCTGATCAGGCGAATGAAGGCTTCTCAATCAAGACTAACGTATGCTCACGGAAGATACCCAACCAGGTTTGAAGCCGTTCTGAAGTTGGTGTAATAAGAACAATAGAATGAAGAAAAGTATGTAAGCAAGGTATGTGTGTGCAGATAATAAGATTTAAAGCAAACTGAGTATTTAGATGTATAAATTAATATATGTTTATTGATAATAATTATATTAATAATATAAAAATTAAAATAAACAATATAAATTAGTGACCGCAAAACACCATTTTAAAAATTCCCTCATATATTATTGAAGCGTGATTTTGATAAATTTTTAGGTTCGTAACTTTGGTAATATATCATCAATTGACATGCATGGATGTTTTTTGAAATGGTAAGGGTTAGAGAATATTGTAAGCATAAAAATGGATAATGATTTAATTTTTGTAATCTTTTAGCCACTTAACGCATCTCAAATTAAGTAGTGAAGTGAATAAAAAGTTATTAACTTGCTAACGTGTACACTTACAAGTTTTTGTTTTCCATTTTATAGGACTTAAAATTCCAACTCTGTGCTTTTTTTATATTAATAATAAAGTAGCCAAAAACTAAATGAAAAAAAAAAAATAATAATAATTGAATTGAGTATAAATGCGTTTTGCAATGAAAACAACATTTTTTGATTGATCTACAAGTATTAATTGTATTAAAAAAAAGAGAGAGAAAAATTGAGTGATGTGTTTAGTCACGCTAGTTCATTCCTTTTTTTTCTCTCTTTAAAAAAAAAAAGGACAGAGCGTTTAATTAATTTATACACAATTAAACAATTTACCCAAGGCATTGTCTTTCTTTATTCCATTTCTCATCCCACGTTCCAAGTGAATTTCTTTTTTTTTCTTTTATAGGCACTGGAGGCAAATATCCCTCCTCCCTATTAACAATAATTATTCTCTCTCTTTGTCTTTCAATATGGCTATTCTAGAGGAATGGAAATAAGTTTAAACAATTATACATAGGGTGCCCCAGAGGTTTTATACACATGATATTTTTTTTCTAGATATCTATTAATATTTCAGTTCTATATGAAGTAGATCAAGTAGCCATCGCTTTAGTTCTGGTTATAATGTTCAGGATTCTTGATTTGACACCACCAATAAGACAAAAATTAGCAACCCGATATCTGTTCCCCGAGTAAAAAGTTGGAGAGTAAGGGTCGAAAATATGCTTATCTCGAAAATTAAGTAATAAAAAATAACATATTATTTTCTATAGGTTTTGGTCAACTTGTTTGTTCTTTTCAAAATAATTAAATATCATGTTAGACATTGATGTTAGATTATATAAACCTGGAGAGGACAAAAAAGTTGGCCAAATCGGTATCTTAAAAATAATAGACTATAATATAAGATTGAAGTTGGGAGGAATAAAACCAGCGTTTTGTTGAACGCCTTTATACTTTAATCTAGACGTTTCGGTAACCATAACGGTTACCATCTTCAGTGTCAATGAAAATTTTTTAGCCAGTGCTAGGCTTATGCTTCCTATGAATAACTATATTATTATTATATATGAAAGAGACACCTTAAAAAACTTTCATTGGCACTGAAGATGATAAACATTATGGTTATCGAAACGTCTGAATTTAAGTATAAAACGTTTGTTTTATTCCTCCCGATTTCAAATCTCATATATCCAGCAGTTGTATAATTTTTCTAAAATTTGAAATGTATGTTATTATAAAATTTTAGACGCTCTGAGGATTCGCAAAATCTTATAAAACTTTTTAGAAAAGTGACCCATCACAAGTTAATAAAATTAGCCGAAACGTTTTGTTAAAGGAGTCTGTTTAATTAAATAGAGGCTACCTTCCTGGCTGCTGTCCTCCAAATCTCACTTACAAGTTAATAAATACATTTATACTGTATATTTGTATTTATATCTAATAAAGAATGAAATCGAAGCTCCTGACTCTTTACTATTTATTTTAGAAAATCTATATATAATAATTGCGGAGTGTCCGTCTGTCTGTCCGTCCGTCCGTCCGTCCGTCTGTCTGTCTGTCTGTCCGTCTGTCACGCTCTGTTTGACCAACTTCCCGTTGGAATTTTGAAACGAAATTTTGCAGTTTTATAGAGGAGGTTATGGAGAGTCCCGGAAAAATACTCGGGTCCGGAAATTCCTATAACTTTTTGAGTTATTAATTCCTAAAGTTACGATTTCTCCCATAGGAAATGTACAGAGGAATATTTTTGTATTCTTTTCATTTGTGTATTCCATGAATGTAAACAAATCCTCAAGCAGGCACTGGATTGGAATACATAGTAATATTATAATAATTTGCCCACGGGGCTTGGAGTAGTTGGTAGCGCGTCTACCTTCTATACCGAACGTCGCGGGTTCGGACCCCAGGCAGTCCGAAGATTTTATTTAAGGCATTTGGATACCAAATGGCTTAAATAAGAATGCCTGGACCCCAATATGTATAATAATTGATAACGGATCTCGTTTAAAGTCTTAAATGGCCTAAGTTGCCGAAAAGACTGTGTGAATGAGTGGGTGAATGTGAGTGTGAATGAGAAAAAAGTGTGAATGTTTTTAAAAAAAAAAAAAAAAAAAAAATTATAATAATTTTCTTTTTATAATTAAGAAAAGGCGAGGGTCCGCCGCAGGCGGGCCCGAGCCAGCGGCTGGGGGGGTCCAGGGGGCGTTTATCTATTAATAGGCTAATTCTGCTATGGACACAGAGCGGTCATCAGCTTAGAGAAGGCACCTCACCACTATGTTTAACGCCCCTAAGGCATTTGATATAAATAGACTAAGCCCACCTACTATATCCTCGCGGCACTGAAGATGATGTGTGTTCTACGCATCGAAATATCTGCCAAATAAAAGGACGTCAGGTGGAGCTATAAATTTGCTGGTTACTATTCTCCAACCCCTTTACTCTACTCATCCCAGCCTACTATTCAATCTACGTTTAATAGGCTATATATTATTAGCTTAAATTTATATAAAATTATTTGGTTTCATTTCCATACAAAATTATGAGTGTATTTATGGGCGAGAGAGAGAAAGAAGAAGGGAGAAAGAATTAGTTGAAATCCTTTCATTCTCACCCAATTTAGTTTATAAGAGCGAAACATGAAGGGAAAGAGGAAGTAGGAGTATATAAATTATTCAATAGAGAGCTTTCTCGATGGGATTCCATTTTGCAAGCAAACAAAATAAAAAAAAAGCCAATTTCAAACATATGAGAGAGCTATTATGTTATGTTGTTGATGTGAAAACCCTTAATTTGTTAGAAATAGCTTAGAAAAGAAAAAGCTGATTTTGGTAAAATCATTTCATTTAACGAAAACAGTATGGTGTGACTAGTCGCACAGCTTGTTACACCAGATTTTTTTAGTGTCGACATATGATTAGTTTCAGACAGTATGGTACATTCTAATTTCAAGATGTAAAATTTATAAGTATGGGAAAATATTTATATTTTGTTAACATGGCAACCATTAAATGGTTGGATAAATTTTATCAGAAAATTTCAATGGCAAAATGAGAATATAAAATTTAAAGAGCATCTAAAAAATAGGTGATTTTTGCTTGTTGACATTTTATACAAGAGTCGCGGGTTCGGATCCCGTTCGACAATTTTAATTGAATACCAATCCAGGTGAAATAAATAGAGACGGGGTCTGAATGGCCTTAGCTCTAATAATAAGAGAAAGTAAAAAATTTAATTTCTAAATCTACAAATTTTTCAATTAATATAGTAGAATAGTTTTTTGGAAGCAATATAATGTGTAAAAACATAATTGAATTTATAAAAAAATTTAAGAAATTCATTTTGCAAGTTCTATTGTAGGCGCCTGAAGTGAGGCAACCAGTTTTGTTCGTCTGGCTCTAAGCATATATAAAGTCCAGGGGCTTCCTTAGAAAAATATTTTTTTTGTTCTGTTTCATCTAGGAATTTAAACAAAACTTCCTGTATGTTGTGTTATTTATTGATTTCCATCAACTGTATAAAATCGAAATTGAAAAAAATTGAAAAAGTACATCAGTAAAGTACTAGGATTTTTGATTTTGTTCAAAATCTTCGTAATAAGTCCCATGAGGTACCGAGATTAAATATAAAATTTCAAGCTCTGCTCTTTTCGTTCTTGAGATATGTATATTACATATATAGGAAAAAAGTAAAAAATTAAAAAGAAAAAGTAAAAATAAAAGTTGTTTATATTTTGACTGGAGATGGAAGTAAATAATTTATTGAATCGAAGAATGGTTTAATAAAACTGATTCGGGCGTTAAAAAAAAAAAAATAAATAAAGTGACGTGTCAATCAAATTTATGAGATTAAATAGCATAAAATATCAGCCTCGCTTCACTCAGCGATTTGCCGGTTGAAAAATGACATTGAGTAAAAAGTAAATTAAAATGAAAAAAAAAAAGATAATATCAATAAAATTACCTCCCTGAAAAAAATTATATTTAAATAATAATTTTTCAAAGCGAGATAAGCGAAGTTTTTAATGTCCTTTTGTGAGACGAGTATTAATCGACCATTAAAAAAAAAAAAGAGCAAACAAGTGGGAGAGATTGATGACGTAAATAAAAGAGATAATATATATAATAATAGGTCTATTAAAAATTATACTATGATTTCATTTATTAAATGGATCGATTGCAATGGATTTTTTTTGCACCTCTTTTTATATACATAAGACATTTTACTTCCTTTTGTTAGTTAATTAAGGGACGTCCTTCTCTTTTTTTTAAGACTAAACGGAAGGATCATTAGTATTATAAAAAAATAGTTTTATTTAAAAAAAAAAAAATGTTCAAGGATTTGTCGGAGAGAAAGAAAAAAATTTTGAATAGAATATCGGTAAATTTGTTGATAGAATTAGGCTAATTTTCTTGAATTGGGATCAGTCAAGAGTGTGGAATTGTTTTTTATAGCCTAATTATGAAAAAAATAAAGTAGAAGCGCGATTATTATCATTAGAGACCGGACAAAAAAGCATAAAAAAATGGAAAAAAAGTGCTTAAAAAAGCATAAAAAACTTGAATAAAAAGTTGTTAAATAAGCATAAAAGTTGAAAAAAAGCATCTCATAAGCAATTTTTACTCATACCAATGGCTTATACAAATTTTTTTTTAAGAAACTAAATTTATTCCGCCCCCGCCCTGCGAAAAATTTTTTTTTTGCGGAACCAAATTTTTTCACACTGCGGAAAAAATTTTTTTTACAGGGCTATATTTTTTCGCACTGCGGGGTTTTTTGGAAAATTTTTTTGGGAGGGGGCGCCCCCCCCCCCCTTATATACGTCTCTGGTGTATGCGTGTGTGAATGGGAAAAAAGTTTTTTAATAAAAAAAAAAAAAAATTATAAATATTCGTAAAATAAGTTCAAATAAGCACGAAAGGGAAAAAAAAGCATAAAAACTCAAAAAAAGCAAAAAAAGCATAAAAAATGCAATCTCAATGCACTTAGTTTTTCCTAATTCGTATAGAAATTAAATATCTAATGGTTGCTTATAAAATTGAGCAATAAGCATTTTGCTTAAAATCCGGTCTCTAATTATCATTATTCAAAGAAATAACGCAACGCGTTTGTTTATTTGTTTTGTGCTCAGAACCTGCACCTTGTGGGTAAGTGGATGGCGACCACGAGCTGCGCTAGGTGGGGCTGGCAGTACTTCTGTGCTTTGAATGTCAGTCTCTTTCCTTTTATATTTTCAACAGGCGTCAGACCATGCGACAGGCCGGCCTGTTCTATTCCTTCTCGGTCCCTCATCCCCTCCGCCGACCCCGCACCGCGGGAATAATCAGGCGAGGAAAGAAGAAGAAGAAGTTTGTTTATTTGTTGTGATTTTGCTCTGTTGCTATGCTAAATTTTCAAATTTAAATAATTTTTTAACAAATTAGGGTAGCCCTTGGGACTTGGTGTAGGGGTTAGCGTGCTAACCTCGTATACCAAAAGTCGCGGGTTCGAATCTCAGGCAGTCCGATGATTTTATTTAAGCCATTGGATACCAAATGGCTTAAATAAGAATGCCTGGACCCCTAATAAATATATTTACATATAACGAGTATCGTTTAAAGTCTTATATGGCCTAAGTTGCCGAAAAGACTGTGTGTATCGAGTGTGAATGGGAAAAAAATGTGTGTTTTTTTATAAAAAAAAAAAAAAAAAAAATTAGTGTACTAATATTACCGTATATATTATATATTATTTTACTCGGGAGAAAGTTTAGTTTCTGAATATATAAAAAAAATTATAGGTTATGAAAGAAAAAAATATTGGTCCCACCCCCTAGAGCAGTGGTTCCCAACTGGAGTGCCCCGGCACCTAAGGGTGCCGCGAGAATGCCTAAGGGGTGCCGCGAGATATTTAGATAAAAAAAATAAAAATAAAAATAAAGAAGCCGAAAAAAATAAAGTTTTGCTAAAAAAAAGGTCAAATTATTAAAATGGGAGCGGCAAAATTTTCCGTAGGTCGGAAAAATTAAGCTTTGCCAAAAAAAAAGGTCAAATGATTATCACGCAAAGGGAAAAAAAATTTGCCCCAGGGCGGAAAAAATTTCATTTTGATAGGAAAAAAAAGTAAGGGTGCCGCTAGTGTGTAATATTATTCCCAACTAGGGTTTGGACACCGGTGGAAACCGAAACCGGTATACCGGTTTTTTGGCTAATTTTCAAAAACCGAGAAACCGAGTTTTTCCCGAAAAACCGACATCGGTTTTTTTTTTTTTAATTTTTTTCTTCATTAATACTTGTATTCAAATTTATAAATTAGCCCGTGATCCATGGCTCAGAGAGAAGATATTACAATAGCTTCTAGTAGTTTGAGGTTTCGGGTTCGCTTCCCGTTCCAAGCGAGAAAAATTTATTTCATTTGAATTGGCTATTAATCATTTGAAATAAATAGGGATGGGGTTTAAATGGCCTTAGATGCCGAAAAAGACCTTGGACAAATAAAAAAAAATTATAGATTATTTATATTTTTTCTCCTTTTTTACTAATACTTAAATAATCTATATATAATAATAGCGGAGTGTCGGTCTATCTGTCCGTCTGTCTCGCTCTGTTTGGTAGGGGTGTTCGATTATTGAAAAAAATAATCGATTTTCGATTATAAAAAATAATCGATTATTCCGATTAATCGATTATTCCGATTAATCGGTTTCCCGATTAATCGAAAATAATCGGAATAATCGGAGAACCGATTAATCGAAAATAATCGGAATAATCGGAGAACCGATTAATCGAAAATAATCGGAATAATCGGAGAACCGATTAATCGAAAATAATCGGAATAATCGGTTTCCCGATTAATCGAAAATAATCGGAATAATCGGAGAACCGATTAATCGAAAATAACCGGAATAATCGGAGAACCGATTAATCGGAAATAATCTATTATTTTTTCATAACTAATTATAGAGAAATAATCGGTGTTTTTTTAACATTGATTGTTTCCAAATAATCGATTGAGGTGAATATATATTCCAACTCGTTTCAAAATTTTTTTTTTAAACACACTTTTTTCACAGTCACACTCACATTCACACACACATACATACAAGTCATTTCGGCATCTGAGGCCATATAAGACAAACTATAACCGATATATATATGAATAAATGTGTATTGGGGGTTAGGCATTTTTATTCAAGCCATTTGGTATCCAAATGCCATCGGACTTGCCTGGGTCCGAACCCGCGACTCCTGGTATACAAGGCCAGCACGCTAACCCCTAACCACGACCCGTGGGCCAAAATAATAAATTATATATATGGACTATTATGAAAACTTTTATATAAATGTGTTTTTTTTTTACTACGCTACGGAATTTATACTTATTTCATCACAATATAAATAAAATAAGCCTATATAAAACAAAATTGATTATCTATATCTATACTATTATATAATTTCCGCTCTACACCCCCTACCCCCCCCTAAAATTATTGTTTTTTTTTCACTCGATTTTAATAAAATTTAAAATGACGCTTCTCTATGATCTAATTAATTGAAAAATGATATTCCAGACCTCCGAAAGTTCTTTTGGGGGGACGTCCCCCCCACTAAAATTTATCTTTCACTCGATTTTAATAAAATTTAAAATGACGCTTCTCTATGATCTAATTAATTGAAAAATGATATTCCAGACCTCCGAAAGTTCTTTTGGGGGGACGTCCCCCCACTAAAATTTATCTTTCACTCGATTTTATTAAAATTTAAAATGACGCTTCTCTATGATCTAATTAATTGAAAAATGATATTCCAGACATCAGAAAGTTCTTTTGGGGGGACGTCCCCCCACTAAAATTTATCTTTCACTCGATTTTAATAAAATTTAAAATGACGTTTCTCTATGATCTAATTAATTGAAAAATGACATTCCAGACCTCAGAAAGTTCTATTGGCGCTACTAGGGGGCGTCCCCCCACTAAAACTTATCTTTCACTCGACGCCTACGATCCGAAAAAAGTTTCACTTGCATCGTGGTTTCATAAAACCACACAATGATTTTTATTTCATTTATTTTTAAAAATGATACATTTTTACTTTTGAAAAATAAAATTTTTTAAATTAAAACAAATAAAACGAGTATGAAATTCATTTTTTTCCAAAAATCTTTGATAAAATCATTAACAAATTTTTTTTAATTTTAATTTTATTAAAATTGTGATTTTATTAAAAATTTTTAAAGTTTTATAGTAGATTTGTTTTTGTTTTATACTGTTTGAACATATTAAATTATTTTAATTTTCTAAAAAAAATTTTTTTGCCCCCCCCCCCCTGATTCAAATTCGTTCCGGCGACCGGGGGCTGCTCACCGGCACAATTAACCGCTCACCCTGTTTTTATTAATTATTTCAATACCAATCAGAAGTTAACTTTAACTATTATTATTATTAATTTCTATGGGTGGACGACCATCTGGACGTCTTAATGATATTCTCGTTTCATCTGAGAAGAGAACATTACTCCATTGATAACTTGTCCAGTCGAGATGTTCCCGAGCAAAAAAAAGACGATCTTTCTTGGCTAGGTCTCCTAGTATAGGAACCAGTCTCCCGAAACCGCCGAATAGCATCTCTTACAGTTGTTCGCGGAACACGAAGCACACTTGCTACATATCGTTGAGAAAAACCTTCATCGATAAGAGCTACTGCCCGTGCCACATCAGTTGCACTTAATGGCATAATTAATAATTTTTTTTATTAATTTATAATTTTTTTAAATTACTAAATCGCTTAATCAAAGGATTCAACTAACAACGAGATTGTATATAATTTAAAAATTTTGACGAAATTTTCGAGAATAGCGATTACATAATAAATTTGATTTTATTTATTTGTAATATAATATTTATTTAATAAAATTGTTTAATATTAATTTTTTACATAGAAGAAAGATATAAAATGATACATTTTTTCCAATTTATGAAAAGTTTTTAATTCATTTAAATATATATCCAAATTTAGAACAAATAAAAAGCGCGTCATGGCTTTCTACGTCACTTGTAACGCGACATGCTGATAGAAGAACCAAAAAATTCGTAGCGATATAATAAAAGTTTCACTTTAAAAGAAGAAATTTTGCCCTCCTCTGCCCCCCCCTAGAGGATGCCAGGGGAGGGGCAATGTACCCTTGCCCCCTCCCCCCACCCAGTTCCGGCGCCTATGCCGGTGAGTGTATATAAACTGTATAATAAATAAATTGTTTATTGTCCAGGCAGCAATGACTCAGTGGAGGTCTTTCGGAGGTCTGGAATATCATTTTTCAATTAATTAGATCATAGAGAAGCGTCATTTTAAATTTTATTAAAATCGAGTGAAAGATAAATTTTAGTGGGGGGACGTCCCCCCAAAAGAACCTTCTGATGTCTGGAATATCATTTTTCAATTAATTAGATCATAGAGAAGCGTCATTTTAAATTTTAATAAAATCGAGTGAAAGATAAATTTTAGTGGGGGGACGTCCCCCCAAAAGAACTTTCGGAGGTCTGGAATATCATTTTTCAATTAATTAGATCATAGAGAAGCGTCATTTTAAATTTTATTAAAATCGAGTGAAAGATAAATTTTAGTGGGGGGGACGTCCCCCCAAAAGAACTTTCGGAGGTCTGGAATATCATTTTTCAATTAATTAGATCATAGAGAAGCGTCATTTTAAATTTTATTAAAATCGAGTGAAAGATAAATTTTAGTGGGGGGGACGTCCCCCCAAAAGAACTTTCGGAGGTCTGGAATATCATTTTTCAATTAATTAGATCATAGAGAAGCGTCATTTTAAATTTTATTAAAATCGAGTGAAAGATAAATTTTAGTGGGGGGGACGTCCCCCCAAAAGAACTTTCGGAGGTCTGGAATATCATTTTTCAATTAATTAGATCATAGAGAAGCGTCATTTTAAATTTTATTAAAATCGAGTGAAAGATAAATTTTAGTGGGGGGACGTCCCCCCAAAAGAACTTTCTGAGGTCTGGAATATCATTTTTCAATTAATTAGATCATAGAGAAGCGTCATTTTAAATTTTATTAAAATCGAGTGAAAGATAAATTTTAGTGGGGGGACGTCCCCCCAAAAGAACTTTCGGAGGTCTGGAATATCATTTTTCAATTAATTAGATCATAGAGAAGCGTCATTTTAAATTTTATTAAAATCGAGTGAAAGATAAATTTTAGTGGGGGGACGTCCCCCCAAAAGAACTTTCGGAGGTCTGGAATATCATTTTTCAATTAATTAGATCATAGAGAAGCGTCATTTTAAATTTTATTAAAATCGAGTGAAAGATAAATTTTAGTGGGGGGACGTCCCCCCAAAAGAACTTTCGGAGGTCTGGAATATCATTTTTCAATTAATTAGATCATAGAGAAGCGTCATTTTAAATTTTATTAAAATCGAGTGAAAAAAAAACAATAATTTTAGGGGGGGGTAGGGGGTGTAGAGCGGAAATTATATAATAGTATAGATATAGATAATCAATTTTGTTTTATATAGGCTTATTTTATTTATATTGTGATGAAATAAGTATAAATTCCGTAGCGTAGTAAAAAAAAAACACATTTATATAAAAGTTTTCATAATAGTCCATATATATAATTTATTATTTTGGCCCACGGGTCGTGGTTAGGGGTTAGCGTGCTGGCCTTGTATACCAGGAGTCGCGGGTTCGGACCCAGGCAAGTCCGATGGCATTTGGATACCAAATGGCTTGAATAAAAATGCCTAACCCCCAATACACATTTATTTACATATATATCGGTTATAGTTTGTCTTATATGGCCTCAGATGCCGAAATGACTTGTATGTATGTGTGTGTGAATGTGAGTGTGACTGTGAAAAAAGTGTGTTTAAAAAAAAAATTTTGAAACGAGTTGGAATATATATTCACCTCAATCGATTATTTGGAAACAATCAATGTTAAAAAAACACCGATTATTTCTCTATAATTAGTTATGAAAAAATAATAGATTATTTCCGATTAATCGGTTCTCCGATTATTCCGGTTATTTTCGATTAATCGGTTCTCCGATTATTCCGATTATTTTCGATTAATCGGTTCTCCGATTATTCCGATTATTTTCGATTAATCGGGAATCCGATTATTCCGATTATTTTCGATTAATCGGGAAACCGATTATTCCGATTATTTTCGATTAATCGGTTCTCCGATTATTTTCGATTAATCGGGAAACCGATTATTCCGATTATTTTCGATTAATCGGTTTCCCGATTAATCGATTATTTTTTTTATAATAATCGATTATTTTTTAAGAAAATAATCGGTATAAAAACGATTAATCGATTATTTTTCCCAGCCCTACTGTTTGGCCAACTTTCCGTTGGAATTTTGAAACCGATATTTTGCAGTCTTATAGAAGACGTTATGGAGAGTCCAGGAAAAAATACTCGGATCCCGAAATTCCTACAATTTTTTGAGTTATTAATTCATAAAGTTACGATTTCTTCCATAGGAAATGTATAGAGAAATTTATGTATTTTTTGTATTCTATGAATGTAAACAAATCCTCAAGCAGGCACTGGATCAGAATAGTAGTAATAATAATTTTTTTTCGGTTCGGATCCCAGGCATTCCGATGATTTTATTTAAGCCATTTGGAGTGGCAGGCAGGGACGCGGTTATTAAAAAATAATTCTATAAAATTTTGCTTTGAGTATTTTTTTATTTTTTTTTTTGCTTGATTTACATTTGAAAAAAAAAACCGGTTTAAAACCGGTTTACCGGTTTTCCGCTTTGTGAAAAACCGAAAAACCGGTTTTCAAAATTTTCCGGTTTTTTCCAAACCCTATTCCCAACACACCTTTGGGGTGCCGTGGACTTCAAAAGGTTGGGAAACGCTGCCCTAGAGCCTCCCATAATAAACCGATGTTCACCAAAAGCTTTTCAATTCTTGACCACTACCCCTAGTTTATGTTAAGTTAATTAATTTCTTTTGCTAATTAATATTTTCACTTGCAGTGAAAAAAATATACTTAATGAGTTTTAAGATAGATAACTAACAGTTAGTTCAAAGATCATTAGTGTGTAGTAGTAAGTATCCCGATACAGTCTAAATGAAAATGAAATGAGAATAAAAAGATTGAGAGGAAAAACATTTTTGAACACAGTTTATGTATATATATATATATATATTGAGAAATAAAATTCCTCATCTTCTAAATTGCTTCTCGTCGTCGTTGTCATTGTCAAAGATGGGCGTAGGAATGCGAGGGACGAACAAAAAGAGGTCACTGTTTAAGGCCTTTGGGGGTGGAAAAAGAATGAGGTGGAGCAAATATGGCCCTCGAGAATGACTCTCATTGGGGAACATTGGAAGAAGGACACTTTCTGTCAGTTCTTTTGTCTGTCTTTTAACGATTTTCATCTATGAGAACTATAAAAAAGATTGAAACTTGATAAAAAAAAAGGAGAATAGAGTAAGAGCTCTTTTATTAGATAAATATCCGATACATTAGGTAGATCTTGAAAATAATTTAGTGAAATAAAAATATCTGGCGTGACTGGTCGCACAGCACACAACTTTCTCTTAAAGTTGTGTTCTGTGCTTGCCACACCAGATTTTTTGTGTTTTATTTTTATTAATATCCTTTTACTTTCTCTTACCTATGTATATATGTAATATATATATAGAGAGAAAGTATTGGTTTCATGTCAAAAATTCGATGTCGAGATTTTGATGGATCTTCACGTTTTGAGGTCCCCTGAATCCAAAAAAGTGGTTTTCGCGACATGGTCTGTCTGTGGGTGGGTGGGTGGGTGGGTGGGTGGGTGTGTGGGTGTGTCTGTGTTCAATTTTAAGCATGAAGGAATTGAGCTAGGAGGTTGAAATTTTATATTTAAGTTAAACATCCCCCGGGACCGACAAAATAAGCTTTTAATCAAAATCGGCCAAAGAGTACTAGTACTTTACTGATGTACTTTTTCAGTTTTTTTCGATTTTCTCAAAATTCGCTCTAACGATTTTGATTAAAATTCAAAAATCAATTATTTTTGAGATGCTCTTTCAAATGTATATTCTCGTTTTGCCCTCAAAATTGTTTGAAGCACACTTTACTCTTGTGCTTCATAGGAAAGATAGGAGAAATGGTTGCCATGGTAACAAAATATAAATATTTTCCCATACTTATAAATTTTACATCTGAATTCAAATATTCCCTACTGCCGGGAACTAAATACATGTCGACACAAAAAATCTGGTGTGACAAGCACAGTACACAACTTTCGATTACCGAAGGTAAGAGAAAGTTGTGTGCTGTGCGCCAGTCACACCAGATTTTTATTTTTCATAATAGAAATATTACCTATATAGAAATGAGTTTCATAGGTTCGGCAATTTATCATATTTATTAATGATAGATTAATAATTAATTTTTCCAAAGGAAAAAAAGCTCTCTATATAGCCTATCCATGATATTAATAAAAACCGTGATAAATGCCAGTATCACGTAAAACTCACACTCCAGTTTGCTTTCTCAAATTCACAACCGGTTGTTAATAAAATACTTTGTACGTGCCTACGAATTAATGAAAACTTGTAACAAGCAACTTGAAGATAGAAACAATTTAAAGGATAGTCAAGAGTACTTTAAGCGAGATAAAGGGCGGATTTTGATACATTTTATAAAATCAATTAATGAACTAAATAAAGGGGTAAAAAAAATTAAGAATGTTGAAGCTCCAAGATGTATGCTATATTCTTGGCAATAAAGGAGAAAAAGAAAAAAAAATGGAACAATCATAAGATATGATAATGTGTACCGGTAGTAGAAGAACTTCCTCCACACATTTAACGAAACTATGAAATATTTTAAAATCATTTGTCTAAAAAATAATTTATAAAAGATATGTATGGACATGGGCGAAACTAGGAGGGCGCCCCCCCCCAGGAGGCACATGTGCCACACTCAGAAGGGACATGTCCCCTCCCAAAAGGCTCCCCGCCCCAAGAAAAATTGAAACAATATGAGGCCTTCCAGGCTCCCAGAGGCCCATTCCCCCCAGCGAGGATAACCCTCCCAAGCCAAATTCCCTAGTTACGCCCATGGTATGTATGGCCTCTTTTCTTTAATCATACGAGATAAGCAGAAAAATTTTGTTTCCCCCTGACTGGTAGAGTTCTTAACTCTTATGCTAGGGATCAGTCAACTGAATTTGCTACCAATCAAGTGAAATAAATAAGGACGGGGTCTAAATGATCTCCGATGTCGAAAAAGATCTAAATTTTTTTTTTTTTTTTTCAAATTTCTTCACCTTTTTGATATAATTTAATTTGCTATTATTTTGTGTCGTATAATTAGGTAAGTAGCAAGATCAACATAAAGGTAAGAGTCTGTCTATTTCACAAGATGATGTTTCACCGTGTGAAACGTCTGGTCATCCGGTAGCCAACGGTGTTATAATTTAAAATATATACAAACATAAATAAATAAAACCATAATGGCCTTTGCAGCCGAAAAAGGAAATTTAAAAAAAAAATCTGGTGTGACTGGCGCACAGCACACAACTTTCTCTTACCTTCGGTAATCGAAAGTTGTGTTCTGTGCTTGTCACACCAGATTTTTTGTGTCGAAATATATTTAGTTTCCGCCAATATATTAGAATTTAAGATGTCAAATTTATAAACATGGGAAAATATTTATATTTTGTTACCATGGCAACCATTTCTCCTATCTTTCCTATGAAGCACAAGAGTAAAGTGTGCTTCAAACAATTTTGAGGGCAAAACGAGAATATACATTTGAAAGAGCATCTAAAAAATAATTGATTTTTGAATTTTAATCAAAATCGTTAGAGCGAATTTTGAGAAAATCGAAAAAAAACTGAAAAAGTACATCAGTAAAGTACTAGTACTCTTTGGCCGATTTTGATTAAAAGCTTATTTTTCCGGTCCCGGGGGGTGTTTAACTTAAATATAAAATTTCATCCTCCTAGCTCAATTTCTTCATGCTTAAAATTGAACACACACACACACACACACACACCCACCCACACACACACACACACACACAGACAGACCATGTCGCGAAAACCACTTTTTTGGATTCAGGGGACCTCAAAACGTGAAGATCCATCAAAATCTCGACATCGAATTTTTGACATGAAACCAATACTTTCTCTCTATATATATATTACATATATACATAGGTAAGAGAAAGTAAAAATATAAAAATATAATTTTTCAAACACCAACAAATCAAGTCATTTACACCGTGTTATTTTTGCAGATAATAATTATATAAAAGAGTTTTTGAATAATCATATCAATTTAGACAATTTTTACAAAATAATTGGTTGAACAAACTCCCTCTCCGAATTGCTATATGACCAGAGTCCTAACTGAAAAATCTGGTGTGACTGGCGCACAGCACACAACTTTCTCTTACCTTCGGTAATCGAAAGTTGTGTTCTGTGCTTGTCACACCAGATTTTTTGTGTCGACATGTATTTAGTTTCCGACCATAGGGTACGATTGAATTCAAGATGTAAAAATCTGGTGTGACTGGCGCACAGCACACAACTTTCTCTTACCTTCGGTAATCGAAAGTTGTGTACTGTGCTTGTCACACCAGATTTTTTGTGTCGACATGTATTTAGTTCCCGGCAGTAGGGTATATTTGAATTCAGATGTAAAATTTATAAGTATGGGAAAATATTTATATTTTGTTACGATGGCAACCATTTCTCCTATCTTTCCTATGAAGCACAAGAGTAAAGTGTGCTTCAAACAATTTTGAGGGCAAAACGCGAATATACATTTGAAAGAGCATCTAAAAAATAATTGATTTTTGAATTTTAATCAAAATCGTTAGAGCGAATTTTGAGAAAATCGAAAAAAACTGAAAAAGTACATCAGTAAAGTACTAGTACTCTTTGGCCGATTTTGATTAAAAGCTTATTTTTCCGGTCCCGGGGGTGTTTAACTTATATATAAAATTTCAGCCTCATAGCTCAATTCCTTCATGCTTAAAATTGAACACAGACACACCCACACACCCACCCACCCACCCACCCACCCACCCACCCACAGACAGACCATGTCGCGAAAACCACTTTTTTGGATTCAGGGGACCTCAAAACGTGAAGATCCATCAAAATCTCGACATCGAATTTTTGACATGAATCCAATACTTTCTCTCTATATATATATTACATATATACATAGGTAAGAGAAAGTAAAATTTATAAGTATGGGAAAATATTTATATTTTGTTTCCATGGCAACCATTTCTCCTATCTTTTCTATGGAGTACAAGAGTAAAGTGGTCTTCAGAAGATTTCAATCACAAAATGAGAATATACATTTTATAGAGAATCTAAAAAATAATATATTTTTGAATTTAAAAAAAAAAATCGTTGGAGCAAATTTTGAGAAAATCGAAAAAAACTGAAAAAGTGCATCAGTAAAGTACTAGTACTTTTTGGTCGATTTTGTTCAAAAGCTTCGTGTCACGTCCCAGGAGGGTGCCTAACTTAAATATACAATTTCAACCTCCTAGCTCTTTTCGTTTTTGAGATATTTTGTTCACAGACAGACAGACAGACCATGTCGCGAAAACCACTTTTTTGGATTCAGGGGACCTCAAAACGTGTATATCCATCAAAATCTCGACATCGAATTTTTGACATGAAACCAATACTTTCTCTCTCTATATATATTAACATATATATATAGAGGTAAAAGAAAGTAAAAAGCGAGCCGATTATTTAGGCTCTCTTAGCAACAAACAAAAAGCGAGAGGCTAAATTTCGTTGAATAGACTACTGGTACAAAAAATTTTAACAGTGTCTAAAAATTACACTTTTCCACCAAAATAGCTCCTAAACTTTGATTGTCTAAAATCTCTCCTGACAGGTTGGACATGAACGAAAAATGTGTGATATTGTATGACATGTCACAAACAATTTCCACCCCTCTCTCTAAATAAATGAGTTAATTTTGTATATCCAATTCTGATACTTTCATAATTATATTACATATTTTTTTCATTTTATAGGAAAGTCTTACATTCACCATTCGGTAAAGTCCATGTACGATTAATAGAAACAATTAGAGAAATTTAGCATAAGGATATTTTATGGCTGGTAGAATTTGTAACAGGAATGAAAGTTAGAAGAAAAATGCAGCCAGAATTTTTCTTTAAATATATATTTCAACAGCTAGCTGACGTTTCGGCTTTGGTTAAAGCCATCCTCGGAGCTGCTGTTAGTCTTCATATACATATATTTTGAATTGTATCCGGTATTAAAGTTAATTTAGGATATTAGATGAAATTGTACTGCCCTGAGTCAATTATCACATTAGGCACAAAAAAAATAAATATATTGTATTGGTGATAGAAGAAGGAAAAAGTTGATCTTGAACAGAAAACTTTTTCCCTGATGTTATATCCTAAATTAACTTTAATACCGGATACAATTCAAAATATATGTATATGAAGACTAACAGCAGCTCCGAGGATGGCTTTAACCAAAGCCGAAACGTCAGCTAGCTGTTGAAATATATATTTAAAGAAAAATTCTGGCTGCATTTTTCTTCTAACTTTCATTCCTGTTACAAATTAGAGAAATAATAGAACATGTTTTCAAAATCATCATATACTCGTTTTGAGGTCCCATGAGTCCAAAAAAGTGGATGACTGTCTGTGTGTGTGTGTTTGCGAACTAAATTTGTCAAGAAAAAAAAGAGGTTGAAATTTTATATTTAAGTTAAATATCCTCATTGCTCTTAACCGAAAGCTTTTAAACAAAAAAGTACTAGTGTTTTACTAATATACTTTTCCACTTTTTATTTTATTTTCTCAAAATTGACTCTAACGATTTTGATGTGCCACCAGTAATAAATTTAACTGTTATTATTTTTACCAATTAATTATAAACAAGAATTTATACAAGTTCAACAAAGCGAATTTTTTTTTTTTTAATTTTGCCTTAAAAAAAAAAACTCCGATTGAATATGTGACAGGCATGTTAGTTTTGAAAATAACTACGAACAAAGAGGATGGATAAAAAGAACAAAATAATTACAAAGGGCAGGTCGGTTCCATTCCCGGTAGGTTATCCATTATGATTAGAGACCCCAGGCCAGGCCCATTTGGGTGTCTTTCTGGTTGTGTTCATTCATATCACTTTGACTGCCAGTCTCCTTCCTTTAACTTTGTTCCCTCTCTCTCCTCTCGTTCGTGTTTTAATGTCCATGTCAATTTTAATTAGAATCTTCCTGAAGTAAAAAAAAAATTAAAAAAAAAAAAAATCTCTCGGCTAGGTCAATCTATATATAGGGAAATGCTTGTGACTATAAAATGAAGGTTATTTGCGAAATTTTCTATTATACAAAACTCTATTACTAATAAATAAATAAAAAAAAAAAAAAAAACAGACGGAGAATTTAACTATCTCGTTGTGTATGTGTGTGGGTATTTAATTAAAGAGGATTTAAAAAAATAACAAACTGTGTTCTGAACCATTGAATTTCAAAATAATTAAACATGGGTCTTGGATTTGTTAAAAAAGAAATGTTCATTTATTCTGACTAAATAGACACAATGAATTCTTTTTTTCTTTCTAATTATAATTTTGTTAAAATTGCATCCCAAAAAGCGCAATTAAAACAAAAAAGCATGCAATGAGAAACAGCGATGAGTGAGGTTCGGTTTTAATAATTATTTAATTTATCTTAGCTCAACTCTCTTCTTGTCCTTTGGATTAGAAGTTCGCTTCTTGTCGTGTATGAAAATTATTTATTCAAATTATTCTAGTTACCAATGAATTTGAATAGGTCTAATGGCCTTAGATGTCAAAAAATAAATAATATTGAGATGATGGCTGAACTATTAGAAGATATGAGTAGGATGGCAGCCAGGAAAGAAATCAGACAAAAAATTCAATCAATTTTTATCTAATTTTATTACGATCGCCGACGTTTCGGACGCAAATCGCGCCCTTCCTCAGGACAATCGATGGTTAATGAAATACAGACCAAAAATTGATTGAATTTTTTGTCTGATTTCTTTCCTGGCTGCCATCCTACTCATATCTTCAAAAAATAAATATTTCAGTAGTGATTATAGCTCATTGAGAAATTTTTAGTAGTATTGGTTAATTGTATTATCTGTTTTTTATAATATATTTTTTTATTATCTGGAAATCAATAAATAAGACTTAATAGAAAGTTTAAATGCCTAGATGAATAATTGAATTAAATATCGGATTCGGAAACAAAATAAGAAGTAAAAATATTTTTCGTAGGAACCCCCTGGACTCTATATATGCTAAGAGCCAGACGAACCAAACTGGTTGCCTAACAGCAGGCGCCTACAATTTAACTTGAGAAATGTATTTCTTAATTTTTTTAAACAATAAATTGCTTCCAAAAAAACTATTCTATTAAATTAATGGAAAAATTTGTACATTTCGCTATTAAATTTTTTTTTGCTTTTGTCTTAATCTTATCCTTATAGGGAATTTTAAAGACAGAGATCCTTAGATCGGGTAACTGGTGATGGATGACAATCACATACTAATAACAAGTGAATTTATCTCTAATTGAATATTCTACTGTTATTTCTCTAAATATTCGTTCTGTTTTTATTTTTTACTAATAAAAAAGATAACATTATTTAATATGAAAATAAAAATCTCGTTTTTGTAAAATACATAAAAAGCTTTTATTTACAATTTAAATTAAAGAGTAATTTCATAGCTAATTAAATTTCATTTTACGAAAATTCTCTTATTAAATATGATTTATAAAAAATATATCATTTAAATATTATAATTTCTCATCTCATATGACTAATCCCATCATGCAACTTTGTGAATCTATTTTAATTTTTCATGATAATTAATTCAATTTAAGAAATATAATGAATAAGGAAGAATTATAAGAGCTCGGTGGCGGATATATGAGTTTAGTCCAAACTTTTTTTAGATTGTGTGTGAACAAAATATATCAAAAACTAAAAAATTAATTTTTTTTTATTTCAGAGAGTCACTGTAAACAGTCTATTTGAGCAATATTTGAAAAATTCCATCTTTTTCAAACAAGGCTCTATCTAGTTAATATATAGATAGAATTTATATTAGAGAAAGAAAAGAATGTATTTTTCTCTCTTAATATAGGCCTATAATATAACGGGATTTTTCATTGCGCTAAGAAATTAATTTCCCGCTTGTTAGAGTTCGAAAAAATTAGTATTGCCGATAATAAAGTAAACTTAGCACCAGTCACGGAATCTGAGAAAGGGTGGGGGTTTGAACTCGCATTCTAGTCACGGACCACCCCCTTGCTCTTGGATTCCGTGCCACGATGGACCAGTGGTGGTGGTTTATCGACAGAATACAAATCTTTAACGAAGTACAAAAGGGAAAGAAAAAAATCCCTAAAATCTAAAAAGGGTCGCAGATTTCAAAGCGAGGCAATTTCTCTGTTAAAGACACCCGAAGGAGGAGGGAGAGAGATAGAGTGAGGGTCCGACACAGATCAAGTGCGTGTCCTAAAAATTAAGAATCAGGAAACAAAAAAAAAAAAGAAACCCCTCTCTTTAATCAGCGAAATTTAATTTCTCAATAAAGGGATAATTAAATACATTTTTGAAGTGTGTAAATCTACTGACCTAATTCATATTAACACACCCTCAAAAAGTGTTCTTCAAAAAGTGTCCCTCAAAAAAAAAATTCTAATACTAAGAAAGCAAAATTTGCCCTCGGGGCTTGCAGTAGAGGTTAGCGTGCTAACCTCGTATACCAAACGACGCGGGTTCGGACCCCAGGCAGTCCGATGATTTTATTTAAGCCATTTGGATACCAAATGGCTTAACTGTTAAATAAGAATGCCTGGACTCTAAATAATATATATTCATAACGGTTATCGTCAAAAGTCTTCAATGGCCTAAGTTGCCGAAAAGACTGTATGAATGTGTGTGTGGTTGGAAGTGTGAATGAGAAAAAAGTGAGAATGTTTTTAAACAAAAAAAAAAAAAAAAAAAGCAAAATTTATATTCAGAATAGAGGAAAATTGTGGTGTGACTGACTTGTGAGTCGCACAGCACACAACTTTCTCTTACCTTCAATAAGGTAAGGGAAAGTTGTGTACTGTGCTTGTCACACCAGATTTCTTTGTGTCAAGATAGATTTAGTTGTCCTTAGCACATAAGTTCCAAACTTGAACACGCGTTTCATAGATGGCTCTGAGCTACGAATGCTTCCAATTTCAGTAAAGTGTACTTCAAACAATTTTCAAGAAAAATTTCACTGATATACTTTTTAAAGGGCATCTAAAAAATATTTGATTTATGAATTTTAATAAAAATTGTTGAAGCAAATTTTGAGGAAATCGCAAAAAACAGAAAAAGTACATAAGTAAAGTGTACTTCAAACCATTTCCGCGAAAAATATCACTGATATACTTTTTAAAGGACATCTAAAAAAGAGTTGTTTTATGAATTTTAATCAAAATCGTTGGATCAAATTTTGAGAAAATCGAGAAAAACTGAAAAAGTCCATCAGTAAAGTGTTCAAAAGCTTATTTTCACCCCCGCCTCCCCTCTTGGGAGAGTGCCTAACTCAATTATAAAATTTCAATCTCCTAGCTCTTTTCGTTCCTAAGATATTTGTCACAAACATATCGACCAATTTGCGGGAACCACTTATATCCATCAAAACCTAGACATCGAATTTTTGATATGATCGCAATACTTTCTCTCTATATATTTCATATATATGGTAAGAGAAAGTAAAAAGAGCCTCTTTCCCATTAATTAAACAAAATCGATGAACTAGGCCTCACCTATCCTGAGAATAATTATAAATTTTTAACCTGATAATGGATCCTTCTGGGATTGAGGAAAGAATTGAAAAGTTTTGAGTAATAATCGACAGATCCATGGTTCGACACCTGGTGATGCCTACTTTTTTAGAGTATTTGAATTGATAATTAAAAAATATTGTATGTTTTAACATAATTTATTATTATAGAGTCTATATAATTTATTATAACAAATAAAATAATGAAAAACAAAAGCTATGTATTTATTTATTATTCATAAATATCTTTTTGTATAGCTCCTGGGGATTAAAACTTTCTTAATGGCTTCAGAGAAATCGCCCTCCTCATTCTAGGAATTAAAATTTATTTAATTTACCAATTCATTTAAATAATGTATTATATTTGGTCCGAAAATATTTTTTCCAATCAATTACTACAAAAACGAAATTGTTTTTGGTGGAATTTTATTTTATTTTACACCTCGAATTGAATTAGGCAATTTCAATAGAACAATACTGCTTAGCAAATACATTTTAATACTCCAAGTTCAGTGTATAGTTGTCTATCTTGGGTAGTAAAATTGATTTTAATTAGTTGATCACCATTTAATTTAAATAAACATGAAAATATAGGAAATATTTGATTAAAAAAAATGAAATTACAAAAATGTAAATACTAACTAGTAAATTAGAACATGTATTATGTACACCCCTAAAACCTCAAAAGAGGTAAGGGGAAGAAATGGAATAAACAAATAAATAAGTGTAAAAGAAAGTAATACAGGTACGAGTCTTTATTTTCCAATTTATTTATGTATATTGGCTTTCTCTAGAATGGCTTCCTTTATAAATATATATTTTTATGGAAAATAATAAACTAACTCTAAGAAAGGATTCTTGTCCTAAAATTATATTCGCCGGAGAGGATTTGGCTGGCAGGTTTTCCATTTGAAATCTATTAATATTAAGCTAGGCAAATAGAGACGAATTCTTGGAGGGCTTTTAGAGGCGCTGCCCTCTCTTTTTTAGGGGAACAGAAGAGAGAGAGATAGGCCCCGGGGAGAGGATCTAGGTCAAGCGTCAGCAAGTTGGTAAGGGTATGAGGTTTACCCCTTACCCTTTGTCCCCGAGGCTGATCTCCAAAGCTTTACGTGCTCTTCAAGTTGTCTTCTCTCTTTAAAACTCGCCAAATCGATTCCCGAAAAACCACCACCAACATCAGCAACAATTAAATACTCACATTACAAATACCACCAAAGAACTTTTTTTTGCTCTTCTTTTTTTTTTGACAACTATAAAAAAAATCAACAACGTGCTGTTTTATTTTCAAAGCAAAAAGGTATGGCGAGGAAATTTTAATTTTTTGTATTTAAATGTTGAATTAAATTTGACAGACGTAAAAAAAGGTCAAATAATAAAAAAGATTCTGTTAATATCATATTATGATTATATTACATGAATATTCAGCTGGAGACAAAAAATAGAAATAAAATTAATATTAATAAAAATTGTATTAAAATATTGGATATCCTTCCTAAAGAAAATTAATTAAATAAATTTTATAAATGCATATTAAATCTCCTCTTTTTCATTGGATTTTCTCTTTGACACTGCAGTGAGCATTTAGGGGTTTAAATTTATAAATAGTTTAATTATAATTATAATACTAATAAGAGGGTAGAAAATGAGAGATAGGGTTTTTTCTTTATTTAATCCTCTCGGCTGACGTTTCAGTTCCGTGTTTGAATTATCTTCAGAACTGGCAAAAAGTCATTATGAATGTGTCATAGTGAATCTTATATATCTTATTATTATCTTATATATCTTCCCATACTGTGTATATATTTATTGTATGAGAGTTCATCAATGTATAAGATCCACTATGAAACTTTCATAATGACTTTTCGCCAGCTCTGAAGATGATTCAAACACGGAACAGAAACGTCAGCCGTGCGGATTAAATAAATATAGAAAAATCCTTAGTTGCATCTCTCTCTTATTAATATAACATCACATCTATAAATTGCGTTTTGTAATTATAATACTGACTAGCCGCGCCGCCCGCCTTGGGCGGCGACATAAATATTTCTCTATACATTTCCTATGGGAGAAATCGTAACTTTACGAATTAATAACTCAAAAAGTTATAGGAATTTCGGGATTAAAATAATTTTTCTGTAATTCCTCTTTAAGCATAAAAAATTTCGTTTCAATATTCCAACGGGAAGTTGGTCAAACAGAGCGTGACAAACAGACAGACGGACATTAGCGAATTCTATATATAAATGGTTACCGGGAGATGTTTCCCAAGCTTGCTTTTTGGAGCCATCCATCCGAAAGTCAGCCATCCTTTGGCATTACTCAACAGCAAGGATCTTGGTGAATGTTTCTCTACTCTGTTGCCAGGCTGCCCGTAAAATTTTTTTAGCATAAATCCCCTGCTGCACGATAGAGATGAATAAGTTATTTGATGGCCATAAGTAAATCACTCCACCACTTCATGTTCCTAGACCAGTGATACGTTTCCGTACTAAACGACAAAAATTAATTTGAATTACAATAAATATAAATTTACAGGAAAAGTGAAGAAAAGTGGACGAAATAAAAGGCCTAAAAATTCCTTAATTCACCCCTAGTTTTACAGTTTTGGGTTATAAAAATACGTATATTCTACTGTATATTTTTGGCATATGAATGTGTAGAAGTATCGGATGAATTCAAGGTGCGATGGGTGTTAATTAAAATCTCAAGTTTGAGATAATGTTCAAGACAAATTTATTTAGGATCCCTCTTCGACGTTTCAGAAGTCGAAAAGACTCCCTTATCCAGGACTAAGCATAATACTGCACATTATCTCCAACTTGAGTTTTGGTGAATTAACTTTCATCTTACAATGAAATTATTTTTTTCATCAAAATACAGGTTTTAGAAATTTAAAGTTCACAATTATGTCTCAACCGTTTCTCAGAAATTTGAAAAGTAGTGCATCCGAAAACCTCAGCCCTTTAATTTTTTGTTTATTTAAAAACTTTTTCTAAATTATAGTATAACCTATGCCTGCTATATATAATACAACTTTCATTAACAGGCACCTTCAATAACATCTCTTTATAACGCAGTTTATTTTTGATAAAATTTAACTAAAACAACAAAAATAAAGACGAGTTTAAAGAACTCTGGCGTTCCCTTATTTGAAGATAAATAAAAAAATGAGGCTCCTCTCAAAGATTTAGAGAGTAGAGATTATTAAAAGAGACAAAAATTCCATTTAAACCTATTTTGTTATAATAAACAGGAAAAAAAAGAAGCTTATATTTTTGATCAAATTAAAAAATAATATAATCCTTCTTCTACTTTTCTTTGAGTTAAAAGCCTTGGCCTTTGACATTTTTTATAATCAGATACGAATGAGAATAAACCAAGCCCAAGGGCTGACACTTGCTGATGGGAGAGGGAAAGTTGGCAAAGGGTTTAGAAATAAATACTAAGCTTAGTTCGGGTAACTGTGGTCACCATTCAAAGTACAAAGGAGTCATTATTAAACCACCCATGTATTTTACCCAGATTATTTCATTGTTTTTATAAAAGAAAATGAAAATCTTTATAGGTAACTTTCAGGTTGAAACAATGAGTTTCCATTAAAAAATATATAATATTTTTTTAAAAATAATGAAATAATCACAAGTAGAAAACGTATGGGTGGGACTTGATATTGTCCCTCACTGTACCTCTAATAAGGTCCAACTAAAAAAACTTCATTGCAGACACAAATCGCCAACCAGTTTATGTTGAGTTTGATTTGAATGGGAAACTACACGCGGTGCAACTCATTACAAACGCGTTCCCAAAG
>JAKCPI010008773.1:0-17031 GCA_023213315.1 Euborellia annulipes
AATTTGTAACAGGAATGAAAGTTAGAAGAAAAATGCAGCCAGAATTTTTCTTTAAATATATATTTCAACAGCTAGCTGACGTTTCGGCTTTGGTTAAAGCCATCCTCGGAGCTGCTGTTAGTCTTCATATACATATATTTTGAATTGTATCCGGTATTAAAGTTAATTTAGGATATAACATCAGGGAAAAAAGTTTTCTGTTCAAGATCAACTTTTTCCTTCTTCTATCACCAATACAATATATTTATTTTTTTTGTGCCTAATGTGATAATTGACTCGAGACATTACAATTTCATCTAACATACTTAATTAACTTTAATTGGACACAATTCGAAATATATGTATATGAAGACTAACAACAGCTCCGAGGATGGCTTTAACCCAAGCCGAAACGTCAGCTAGCTGTTGAAATATATATTTAAAGAAAAAATTCTGGCTGCATTTTTCTTCTAACTTTCATTCCTGTTACAAATTCTACCAGCCATAAATATATCCTTATGCTAAGTTCTCTAATTGTTTCTAATAATCGTACATGGACTTTACCGAATGGTGAATGTACAGACTTTCCTACAAATTGAAAAAAATATGTAATATAATTATGAAAGTATCAGAATTGGATATACAAAATTAACTCATTTATTTAGAGAGAGGGGTGGAAATTGTTTGTGACATGTCATACAATATCACACATTTTTCGTTCATGTCCAACCTGTCGGGAGAGATTTTAGACAATCAAAGTTTAGGGGCTATTTTGGTGGAAAAGTGTAATTTTTAGACACTGTTAAAATTTTTTTGTACCAGTAAACTATTCAACGAAATTTAGCCTCTCGCTTTTTGTTTGTTGCTAAGAGAGCCTAAATAATCGGCTCGCTTTTTACTTTCTTTTACCTCTATATATATATGTTAATCTATATAGAGAGAGAAAGTATTGGTTTCATGTCAAAAATTCGATGTCGAGATTTTTGATGGATATACACGTTTTTGAGGTCCCCTGAATCCAAAAAGTGGTTTTCGCGACATGGTCTGTCTGTCTGTCTGTGAACAAAATATCTCAAAAACGAAAAGAGCTAGGAGGTTGAAATTGTATATTTAAGTTAGGCACCCTCCTGGGACGTGACACGAAGCTTTTGAACAAAATCGACCAAAAAGTACTAGTACTTTACTGATGCACTTTTTCAGTTTTTTTTCGATTTTCTCAAAATTTGCTCCAACGATTTTTTTTAAATTCAAAAATATATTATTTTTTAGATTCTCTATAAAATGTATATTCTCATTTTGTGATTGAAATCTTCTGAAGACCACTTTACTCTTGTACTCCATAGAAAAGATAGGAGAAATGGTTGCCATGGAAACAAAATATAAATATTTTCCCATACTTATAAATTTTACTTTCTCTTACCTATGTATATATGTAATATATATATAGAGAGAAAGTATTGGTTCATGTCAAAAATTCGATGTCGAGATTTTTTGATGGATCTTCACGTTTTTGAGGTCCCCTGAATCCAAAAAAGTGGTTTTCGCGACATGGTCTGTCTGTGGGTGGGTGGGTGGGTGGGTGGGTGGGTGGGTGTGTGGGTGTGTCTGTGTTCAATTTTAAGCATGAAGGAATTGAGCTATGAGGCTGAAATTTTATATATAAGTTAAACACCCCCCGGGACCGGAAAAATAAGCTTTTAATCAAAATCGGCCAAAGAGTACTAGTACTTTACTGATGTACTTTTTCAGTTTTTTTCGATTTTCTCAAAATTCGCTCTAACGATTTTGATTAAAATTCAAAAATCAATTATTTTTTAGATGCTCTTTCAAATGTATATTCGCGTTTTGCCCTCAAAATTGTTTGAAGCACACTTTACTCTTGGTGCTTCATAGGAAAGATAGGAGAAATGGTTGCCATCGTAACAAAATATAAATATTTTCCCATACTTATAAATTTTACATCTGAATTCAAATATACCCTACTGCCGGGAACTAAATACATGTCGACACAAAAAATCTGGTGTGACAAGCACAGTACACAACTTTCGATTACCGAAGGTAAGAGAAAGTTATGTTATATGCGCCAGTCACACCAGATTTTTACATCTTGAATTCAATCGTACCCTATGGTCGGAAACTAAATACATGTCGACACAAAAAATCTGGTGTGACAAGCACAGAACACAACTTTCGATTACCGAAGGTAAGAGAAAGTTGTGTGCTGTGCGCCAGTTACACCAGATTTTTCAGTTAGGACTCTGGTCATATAGCAATTCGGAGAGGGAGTTTGTTCAACCAATTATTTTGTAAAAATTGTCTAAATTGATATGATTATTCAAAAACTCTTTTATATAATTATTATCTGCAAAAATAACACGGTGTAAATGACTTGATTTGTTGGTGTTTGAAAAATTATATTTTTATATTTTTACTTTCTCTTACCTATGTATATATGTAATATATATATAGAGAGAAAGTATTGGTTTCATGTCAAAAATTCGATGTCGAGATTTTGATGGATCTTCACGTTTTGAGGTCCCCTGAATCCAAAAAAGTGGTTTTCGCGACATGGTCTGTCTGTGTGTGTGTGTGTGTGTGGGTGGGTGTGTGTGTGTGTGTGTGTGTGTGTTCAATTTTAAGCATGAAGAAATTGAGCTAGGAGGATGAAATTTTATATTTAAGTTAAACACCCCCGGGACCGGAAAAGCAAGCTTTTAATCAAAATCGGCCAAAGAGTACTAGTACTTTACTGATGTACTTTTTCAGTTTTTTTCGATTTTCTCAAAAATTCGCTCTAACGATTTTGATTAAAATTCAAAAATCAATTATTTTTTAGATGCTCTTTCAAATGTATATTCTCGTTTTGCCCTCAAAATTGTTTGAAGCACACTTTACTCTTGTGCTTCATAGGAAAGATAGGAGAAATGGTTGCCATGGTAACAAAATATAAATATTTTCCCATGTTTATAAATTTGACATCTTAAATTCTAATATATTGGCGGAAACTAAATATATTTCGACACAAAAAATCTGGTGTGACAAGCACAGAACACAACTTTCGATTACCGAAGGTAAGAGAAAGTTGTGTGCTAGTGCGCCAGTCACACCAGATTTTTTAAATTTCCTTTTTCGGCTGCAAAGGCCATTATGGTTTTATTTATTTATGTTTGTATATATTTTAAATTATAACACCGTTGGCTACCGGATGACCAGACGTTTCACACGGTGAAACATCATCTTGTGAAATAGACAGACTCTTACCTTTATGTTGATCTTGCTACTTACCTAATTATACGACACAAAATAATAGCAAATTAAATTATATCAAAAAGGTGAAGAAATTTGAAAAAAAAAAAAAAAAAAATTTAGATCTTTTTCGACATCGGAGATCATTTAGACCCCGTCCTTATTTATTTCACTTGATTGGTAGCAAATTCAGTTGACTGATCCCTAGCATAAGAGTTAAGAACTCTACCAGTCAGGGGGAAACAAAATTTTTCTGCTTATCTCGTATGATTAAAGAAAAGAGGCCATACATACCATGGGCGTAACTAGGGAATTTGGCTTGGGAGGGTTATCCTCGCTGGGGGGAATGGGCCTCTGGGAGCCTGGAAGGCCTCATATTGTTTCAATTTTTCTTGGGGCGGGGAGCCTTTTGGGAGGGGACATGTCCCTTCTGAGTGTGGCACATGTGCCTCCTGGGGGGGGCGCCCTCCTAGTTTCGCCCATGTCCATACATATCTTTTATAAATTATTTTTTAGACAAATGATTTTAAAATATTTCATAGTTTCGTTAAATGTGTGGAGGAAGTTCTTCTACTACCGGTACACATTATCATATCTTATGATTGTTCCATTTTTTTTCTTTTTCTCCTTTATTGCCAAGAATATAGCATACATCTTGGAGCTTCAACATTCTTAATTTTTTTTACCCCTTTATTTAGTTCATTAATTGATTTTATAAAATGTATCAAAATCCGCCCTTTATCTCGCTTAAAGTACTCTTGACTATCCTTTAAATTGTTTCTATCTTCAAGTTGCTTGTTACAAGTTTTCATTAATTCGTAGGCACGTACAAAGTATTTTATTAACAACCGGTTGTGAATTTGAGAAAGCAAACTGGAGTGTGAGTTTTACGTGATACTGGCATTTATCACGGTTTTTATTAATATCATGGATAGGCTATATAGAGAGCTTTTTTCCTTTGGAAAAATTAATTATTAATCTATCATTAATAAATATGATAAATTGCCGAACCTATGAAACTCATTTCTATATAGGTAATATTTCTATTATGAAAAATAAAAATCTGGTGTGACTGGCGCACAGCACACAACTTTCTCTTACCTTCGGTAATCGAAAGTTGTGTACTGTGCTGTCACACCAGATTTTTTGTGTCGACATGTATTTAGTTCCCGGCAGTAGGGAATATTTGAATTCAGATGTAAAATTTATAAGTATGGGAAAATATTTATATTTTGTTACCATGGCAACCATTTCTCCTATCTTTCCTATGAAGCACAAGAGTAAAGTGTGCTTCAAACAATTTTGAGGGCAAAACGAGAATATACATTTGAAAGAGCATCTCAAAAATAATTGATTTTTGAATTTTAATCAAAATCGTTAGAGCGAATTTTGAGAAAATCGAAAAAAACTGAAAAAGTACATCAGTAAAGTACTAGTACTCTTTGGCCGATTTTGATTAAAAGCTTATTTTGTCGGTCCCGGGGGATGTTTAACTTAAATATAAAATTTCAACCTCCTAGCTCAATTCCTTCATGCTTAAAATTGAACACAGACACACCCACACACCCACCCACCCACCCACCCACCCACCCACAGACAGACCATGTCGCGAAAACCACTTTTTTGGATTCAGGGGACCTCAAAACGTGAAGATCCATCAAAATCTCGACATCGAATTTTTGACATGAAACCAATACTTTCTCTCTATATATATATTACATATATACATAGGTAAGAGAAAGTAAAAGGATATTAATAAAAATAAAACACAAAAAATCTGGTGTGGCAAGCACAGAACACAACTTTAAGAGAAAGTTGTGTGCTGTGCGACCAGTCACGCCAGATATTTTTATTTCACTAAATTATTTTCAAGATCTACCTAATGTATCGGATATTTATCTAATAAAAGAGCTCTTACTCTATTCTCCTTTTTTTTTTATCAAGTTTCAATCTTTTTTATAGTTCTCATAGATGAAAATCGTTAAAAGACAGACAAAAGAACTGACAGAAAGTGTCCTTCTTCCAATGTTCCCCAATGAGAGTCATTCTCGAGGGCCATATTTGCTCCACCTCATTCTTTTTCCACCCCCAAAGGCCTTAAACAGTGACCTCTTTTTGTTCGTCCCTCGCATTCCTACGCCCATCTTTGACAATGACAACGACGACGAGAAGCAATTTAGAAGATGAGGAATTTTATTTCTCAATATATATATATATATATACATAAACTGTGTTCAAAAATGTTTTTCCTCTCAATCTTTTTATTCTCATTTCATTTTCATTTAGACTGTATCGGGATACTTACTACTACACACTAATGATCTTTGAACTAACTGTTAGTTATCTATCTTAAAACTCATTAAGTATATTTTTTTCACTGCAAGTGAAAATATTAATTAGCAAAAGAAATTAATTAACTTAACATAAACTAGGGGTAGTGGTCAAGAATTGAAAAGCTTTTGGTGAACATCGGTTTATTATGGGAGGCTCTAGGGCAGCGTTTCCCAACCTTTTGAAGTCCACGGCACCCCAAAGGTGTGTTGGGAATAGGGTTTGGAAAAAACCGGAAAATTTTGAAAACCGGTTTTTCGGTTTTTCACAAAGCGGAAAACCGGTAAACCGGTTTTAAACCGGTTTTTTTTTTTCAAATGTAAATCAAGCAAAAAAAAAATAAAAAAATACTCAAAGCAAAATTTTATAGAATTATTTTTTAATAACCGCGTCCCTGCCTGCCACTCCAAATGGCTTAAATAAAATCATCGGAATGCCTGGGATCCGAACCGAAAAAAAATTATTATTACTACTATTCTGATCCAGTGCCTGCTTGAGGATTTGTTTACATTCATAGAATACAAAAAATACATAAATTTCTCTATACATTTCCTATGGAAGAAATCGTAACTTTATGAATTAATAACTCAAAAAATTGTAGGAATTTCGGGATCCGAGTATTTTTCCTGGACTCTCCATAACGTCTTCTATAAGACTGCAAAATATCGGTTTCAAAATTCCAACGGAAAGTTGGCCAAACAGTAGGGCTGGGAAAAATAATCGATTAATCGTTTTTATACCGATTATTTTCTTAAAAAATAATCGATTATTATAAAAAAAATAATCGATTAATCGGGAAACCGATTAATCGAAAATAATCGGAATAATCGGTTTCCCGATTAATCGAAAATAATCGGAGAACCGATTAATCGAAAATAATCGGAATAATCGGTTTCCCGATTAATCGAAAATAATCGGAATAATCGGAGTCCCGATTAATCGAAAATAATCGGAATAATCGGAGAACCGATTAATCGAAAATAATCGGAATAATCGGAGAACCGATTAATCGAAAATAACCGGAATAATCGGAGAACCGATTAATCGGAAATAATCTATTATTTTTTCATAACTAATTATAGAGAAATAATCGGTGTTTTTTTAACATTGATTGTTTCCAAATAATCGATTGAGGTGAATATATATTCCAACTCGTTTCAAAATTTTTTTTTTAAACACACTTTTTTCACAGTCACACTCACATTCACACACACATACATACAAGTCATTTCGGCATCTGAGGCCATATAAGACAAACTATAACCGATATATATATGAATAAATGTGTATTGGGGGTTAGGCATTTTTATTCAAGCCATTTGGTATCCAAATGCCATCGGACTTGCCTGGGTCCGAACCCGCGACTCCTGGTATACAAGGCCAGCACGCTAACCCCTAACCACGACCCGTGGGCCAAAATAATAAATTATATATATGGACTATTATGAAAACTTTTATATAAATGTGTTTTTTTTTTACTACGCTACGGAATTTATACTTATTTCATCACAATATAAATAAAATAAGCCTATATAAAACAAAATTGATTATCTATATCTATACTATTATATAATTTCCGCTCTACACCCCCTACCCCCCCCTAAAATTATTGTTTTTTTTTCACTCGATTTTAATAAAATTTAAAATGACGCTTCTCTATGATCTAATTAATTGAAAAATGATATTCCAGACCTCCGAAAGTTCTTTTGGGGGGACGTCCCCCCCCACTAAAATTTATCTTTCACTCGATTTTAATAAAATTTAAAATGACGCTTCTCTATGATCTAATTAATTGAAAAATGATATTCCAGACCTCCGAAAGTTCTTTTGGGGGGACGTCCCCCCACTAAAATTTATCTTTCACTCGATTTTAATAAAATTTAAAATGACGCTTCTCTATGATCTAATTAATTGAAAAATGATATTCCAGACCTCCGAAAGTTCTTTTGGGGGGACGTCCCCCCCACTAAAATTTATCTTTCACTCGATTTTAATAAAATTTAAAATGACGCTTCTCTATGATCTAATTAATTGAAAAATGATATTCCAGACCTCAGAAAGTTCTTTTGGGGGGACGTCCCCCCACTAAAATTTATCTTTCACTCGATTTTAATAAAATTTAAAATGACGCTTCTCTATGATCTAATTAATTGAAAAATGATATTCCAGACCTCAGAAAGTTCTTTTGGGGGGACGTCCCCCCACTAAAATTTATCTTTCACTCGATTTTAATAAAATTTAAAATGACGCTTCTCTATGATCTAATTAATTGAAAAATGATATTCCAGACCTCAGAAAGTTCTTTTGGGGGGACGTCCCCCCCACTAAAATTTATCTTTCACTCGATTTTAATAAAATTTAAAATGACGCTTCTCTATGATCTAATTAATTGAAAAATGATATTCCAGACCTCCGAAAGTTCTTTTGGGGGGACGTCCCCCCACTAAAATTTATCTTTCACTCGATTTTAATAAAATTTAAAATGACGCTTCTCTATGATCTAATTAATTGAAAAATGATATTCCAGACCTCCGAAGGTTCTTTTGGGGGGACGTCCCCCCACTAAAATTTATCTTTCACTCGATTTTATTAAAATTTAAAATGACGCTTCTCTATGATCTAATTAATTGAAAAATGATATTCCAGACATCAGAAGGTTCTTTTGGGGGGACGTCCCCCCACTAAAATTTATCTTTCACTCGATTTTAATAAAATTTAAAATGACGCTTCTCTATGATCTAATTAATTGAAAAATGATATTCCAGACCTCCGAAAGACCTCCACTGAGTCATTGCTGCCTGGACAATAAACAATTTATTTATTATACAGTTTATATACACTCACCGGCATAGGCGCCGGAACTGGGTGGGGGGAGGGGGCAAGGGTACATTGCCCCTCCCCTGGCATCCTCTAGGGGGGGGGGCAGAGGAGGGCAAAATTTCTTCTTTTAAAGTGAAACTTTTATTATATCGCTACGAATTTTTTGGTTCTTCTATCAGCATGTCGCGTTACAAGTGACGTAGAAAGCCATGACGCGCTTTTTATTTGTTCTAAATTTGGATATATATTTAAATGAATTAAAAACTTTTCATAAATTGGAAAAAATGTATCATTTTATATCTTTCTTCTATGTAAAAAATTAATATTAAACAATTTTATTAAATAAATATTATATTACAAATAAATAAAATCAAATTTATTATGTAATCGCTATTCTCGAAAATTTCGTCAAAATTTTTAAATTATATACAATCTCGTTGTTAGTTGAATCCTTTGATTAAGCGATTTAGTAATTTAAAAAAATTATAAATTAATAAAAAAAATTATTAATTATGCCATTAAGTGCAACTGATGTGGCACGGGCAGTAGCTCTTATCGATGAAGGTTTTTCTCAACGATATGTAGCAAGTGTGCTTCGTGTTCCGCGAACAACTGTAAGAGATGCTATTCGGCGGTTTCGGGAGACTGGTTCCTATACTAGGAGACCTAGCCAAGAAAGATCGTCTTTTTTTTGCTCGGGAACATCTCGACTGGACAAGTTATCAATGGAGTAATGTTCTCTTCTCAGATGAAACGAGAATATCATTAAGACGTCCAGATGGTCGTCCACCCATAGAAATTAATAATAATAATAGTTAAAGTTAACTTCTGATTGGTATTGAAATAATTAATAAAAACAGGGTGAGCGGTTAATTGTGCCGGTGAGCAGGGTCGCCGGAACGAATTTGAATCAGGGGGGGGGGGGGGGCAAAAAAATTTTTTTTAGAAAATTAAAATAATTTAATATGTTCAAACAGTATAAAACAAAAACAAATCTACTATAAAACTTTAAAAATTTTTAATAAAATCACAATTTTAATAAAATTAAAATTAAAAAAAATTTGTTAATGATTTTATCAAAGATTTTTGGAAAAAAATGAATTTCATACTCGTTTTATTTGTTTTAATTTAAAAAATTTTATTTTTCAAAAGTAAAAATGTATCATTTTTAAAAATAAATGAAATAAAAATCATTGTGTGGTTTTATGAAACCACGATGCAAGTGAAACTTTTTTCGGATCGTAGGCGTCGAGTGAAAGATAAGTTTTAGTGGGGGGGACGCCCCCTAGTAGCGCCAATAGAACTTTCTGAGGTCTGGAATGTCATTTTTCAATTAATTAGATCATAGAGAAACGTCATTTTAAATTTTATTAAAATCGAGTGAAAGATAAATTTTAGTGGGGGGACGTCCCCCCAAAAGAACTTTCTGAGGTCTGGAATATCATTTTTCAATTAATTAGATCATAGAGAAGCGTCATTTTAAATTTTATTAAAATCGAGTGAAAGATAAATTTTAGTGGGGGACGTCCCCCCAAAAGAACTTTCGGAGGTCTGGAATATCATTTTTCAATTAATTAGATCATAGAGAAGCGTCATTTTAAATTTTATTAAAATCGAGTGAAAGATAAATTTTAGTGGGGGGACGTCCCCCCAAAAGAACTTTCGGAGGTCTGGAATATCATTTTTCAATTAATTAGATCATAGAGAAGCGTCATTTTAAATTTTATTAAAATCGAGTGAAAAAAAAACAATAATTTTAGGGGGGTAGGGGGTGTAGAGCGGAAATTATATAATAGTATAGATATAGATAATCAATTTTGTTTTATATAGGCTTATTTTATTTATATTGTGATGAAATAAGTATAAATTCCGTAGCGTAGTAAAAAAAAACACATTTATATAAAAGTTTTCATAATAGTCCATATATATAATTTATTATTTTGGCCCACGGGTCGTGGTTAGGGGTTAGCGTGCTGGCCTTGTATACCAGGAGTCGCGGGTTCGGACCCAGGCAAGTCCGATGGCATTTGGATACCAAATGGCTTGAATAAAAATGCCTAACCCCCAATACACATTTATTTATATATATATCGGTTATAGTTTGTCTTATATGGCCTCAGATGCCGAAATGACTTGTATGTATGTGTGTGTGAATGTGAGTGTGACTGTGAAAAAAGTGTGTTTAAAAAAAAATTTTGAAACGAGTTGGAATATATATTCACCTCAATCGATTATTTGGAAACAATCAATGTTAAAAAAACACCGATTATTTCTCTATAATTAGTTATGAAAAAATAATAGATTATTTCCGATTAATCGGTTCTCCGATTATTCCGGTTATTTTCGATTAATCGGGTCTCCGATTATTCCGATTATTTTCGATTAATCGGGAAACCGATTATTCCGATTATTTTCGATTAATCGGTTCTCCGATTATTCCGATTATTTTCGATTAATCGGTTCTCCGATTATTCCGATTATTTTCGATTAATCGGTTCTCCGATTATTCCGATTATTTTCGATTAATCGGGAAACCGATTAATCGGAATAATCGATTAATCGGAATAATCGATTATTTTTTATAATCGAAAATCGATTATTTTTTTCAATAATCGAACACCCCTACCAAACAGAGCGAGACAGACGGACAGATAGACCGACACTCCGCTATTATTATATATAGATTATTTAAGTATTAGTAAAAAGGAGAAAAAAATATAAATAATCTATAATTTTTTTTTTTTATTTGTCCAAGGTCTTTTTCGGCATCTAAGGCCATTTAAACCCCATCCCTATTTATTTCAAATGATTAATAGCCAATTCAAATGAAATAAATTTTTCTCGCTTGGAACGGGAAGCGAACCCGAAACCCCAAACTACTAGAAGCTATTGTAATATCTTCTCTCTGAGCCATGGATCACGGGCTAATTTATAAATTTGAATACAAGTATTAATGAAGAAAAAAATTAAAAAAAAAAAAAACCGATGTCGGTTTTTCGGGAAAAAACTCGGTTTCTCGGTTTTTGAAAATTAGCCAAAAAACCGGTATACCGGTTTCGGTTTCCACCGGTGTCCAAACCCTAGTTGGGAATAATATTACACACTAGCGGCACCCTTACTTTTTTTTTCCTATCAAAATGAAATTTTTTCCGCCCTGGGGCAAATTTTTTTTCCCTTTGCGTGATAATCATTTGACCTTTTTTTTTGGCAAAGCTTAATTTTTCCGACCTACGGAAAATTTTGCCGCTCCCATTTTAATAATTTGACCTTTTTTTAGCAAAACTTTATTTTTTCGGCTTCTTTATTTTTATTTTTATTTTTTTTATCTAAATATCTCGCGGCACCCCTTAGGCATTCTCGCGGCACCCTTAGGTGCCGGGGCACACCAGTTGGGAACCACTGCTCTAGGGGGTGGGACCAATATTTTTTTCTTTCATAACCTATAATTTTTTTTATATATTCAGAAACTAAACTTTCTCCCGAGTAAAATAATATATAATATATACGGTAATATTAGTACACTAATTTTTTTTTTTTTTTTTTTTATAAAAAAACACACATTTTTTTCCCATTCACACTCGATACACACAGTCTTTTCGGCAACTTAGGCCATATAAGACTTTAAACGATACTCGTTATATGTAAATATATTTATTAGGGGTCCAGGCATTCTTATTTAAGCCATTTGGTATCCAATGGCTTAAATAAAATCATCGGACTGCCTGAGATTCGAACCCGCGACTTTTGGTATACGAGGTTAGCACGCTAACCCCTACACCAAGTCCCAAGGGCTACCCTAATTTGTTAAAAAATTATTTAAATTTGAAAATTTAGCATAGCAACAGAGCAAAATCACAACAAATAAACAAACTTCTTCTTCTTCTTTCCTCGCCTGATTATTCCCGCGGTGCGGGGTCGGCGGAGGGGATGAGGGACCGAGAAGGAATAGAACAGGCCGGCCTGTCGCATGGTCTGACGCCTGTTGAAAATATAAAAGGAAAGAGACTGACATTCAAAGCACAGAAGTACTGCCAGCCCCACCTAGCGCAGCTCGTGGTCGCCATCCACTTACCCACAAGGTGCAGGTTCTGAGCACAAAACAAATAAACAAACGCGTTGCGTTATTTCTTTGAATAATGATAATTAGAGACCGGATTTTTAAGCAAAATGCTTATTGCTCAATTTTATAAGCAACCATTAGATATTTAATTTCTATACGAATTAGGAAAAACTAAGTGCATTGAGATTGCATTTTTTATGCTTTTTTTGCTTTTTTTGAGTTTTTATGCTTTTTTTCCCTTTCGTGCTTATTTGAACTTATTTTACGAATATTTATAATTTTTTTTTTTTTTATTAAAAAACTTTTTTCCCATTCACACACGCATACACCAGAGACGTATATAAGGGGGGGGCGCCCCCTCCCAAAAAAATTTTCCAAAAACCCCGCAGTGCGAAAAAATATAGCCCTGTAAAAAAAATTTTTTCCGCAGTGTGAAAAAATTTGGTTCCGCAAAAAAAAAATTTTTCGCAGGGCGGGGCGGAATAAATTTAGTTTCTTAAAAAAAAATTTGTATAAGCCATTGGTATGAGTAAAAATTGCTTATGAGATGCTTTTTTTCAACTTTTATGCTTATTTAACAACTTTTTATTCAAGTTTTTTATGCTTTTTTAAGCACTTTTTTTCCATTTTTTTATGCTTTTTTGTCCGGTCTCTAATGATAATAATCGCGCTTCTACTTTATTTTTTTCATAATTAGGCTATAAAAAACAATTCCACACTCTTGACTGATCCCAATTCAAGAAAATTAGCCTAATTCTATCAACAAATTTACCGATATTCTATTCAAAATTTTTTTCTTTCTCTCCGACAAATCCTTGAACATTTTTTTTTTTTAAATAAAACTATTTTTTTATAATACTAATGATCCTTCCGTTTAGTCTTAAAAAAAAGAGAAGGACGTCCCTTAATTAACTAACAAAAGGAAGTAAAATGTCTTATGTATATAAAAAGAGGTGCAAAAAAATCCATTGCAATCGATCCATTTAATAAATGAAATCATAGTATAATTTTTAATAGACCTATTATTATATATATTATCTCTTTTATTTACGTCATCAATCTCTCCCACTTGTTTGCTCTTTTTTTTTTTTAATGGTCGATTAATACTCGTCTCACAAAAGGACATTAAAAACTTCGCTTATCTCGCTTTGAAAAATTATTATTTAAATATAATTTTTTTCAGGGAGGTAATTTTATTGATATTATCTTTTTTTTTTCATTTTAATTTACTTTTTACTCAATGTCATTTTTCAACCGGCAAATCGCTGAGTGAAGCGAGGCTGATATTTTATGCTATTTAATCTCATAAATTTGATTGACACGTCACTTTATTTATTTTTTTTTTTTAACGCCCGAATCAGTTTTATTAAACCATTCTTCGATTCAATAAATTATTTACTTCCATCTCCAGTCAAAATATAAACAACTTTTATTTTTACTTTTTCTTTTTAATTTTTTACTTTTTTTCCTATATATGTAATATACATATCTCAAGAACGAAAAGAGCAGAGCTTGAAATTTTATATTTAATCTCGGTACCTCATGGGACTTATTACGAAGATTTTGAACAAAATCAAAAATCCTAGTACTTTACTGATGTACTTTTTCAATTTTTTCAATTTCGATTTTATACAGTTGATGGAAATCAATAAATAACACAACATACAGGAAGTTTTGTTTAAATTCCTAGATGAAACAGAACAAAAAAAATATTTTTCTAAGGAAGCCCCTGGACTTTATATATGCTTAGAGCCAGACGAACAAAACTGGTTGCCTCACTTCAGGCGCCTACAATAGAACTTGCAAAATGAATTTCTTAAATTTTTTTTATAAATTCAATTATGTTTTTACACATTATATTGCTTCCAAAAAACTATTCTACTATATTAATTGAAAAATTTGTAGATTTAGAAATTAAATTTTTTTACTTTCTCTTATTATTAGAGCTAAGGCCATTCAGACCCCGTCTCTATTTATTTCACCTGGATTGGTATTCAATTAAAATTGTCGAACGGGATCCGAACCCGCGACTCTTGTATAAAATGTCAACAAGCAAAAATCACCTATTTTTTAGATGCTCTTTAAATTTTATATTCTCATTTTGCCATTGAAATTTTCTGATAAAATTTATCCAACCATTTAATGGTTGCCATGTTAACAAAATATAAATATTTTCCCATACTTATAAATTTTACATCTTGAAATTAGAATGTACCATACTGTCTGAAACTAATCATATGTCGACACTAAAAAAATCTGGTGTAACAAGCTGTGCGACTAGTCACACCATACTGTTTTCGTTAAATGAAATGATTTTACCAAAATCAGCTTTTTCTTTTCTAAGCTATTTCTAACAAATTAAGGGTTTTCACATCAACAACATAACATAATAGCTCTCTCATATGTTTGAAATTGGCTTTTTTTTTATTTTGTTTGCTTGCAAAATGGAATCCCATCGAGAAAGCTCTCTATTGAATAATTTATATACTCCTACTTCCTCTTTCCCTTCATGTTTCGCTCTTATAAACTAAATTGGGTGAGAATGAAAGGATTTCAACTAATTCTTTCTCCCTTCTTCTTTCTCTCTCTCGCCCATAAATACACTCATAATTTTGTATGGAAATGAAACCAAATAATTTTATATAAATTTAAGCTAATAATATATAGCCTATTAAACGTAGATTGAATAGTAGGCTGGGATGAGTAGAGTAAAGGGGTTGGAGAATAGTAACCAGCAAATTTATAGCTCCACCTGACGTCCTTTTATTTGGCAGATATTTCGATGCGTAGAACACACATCATCTTCAGTGCCGCGAGGATATAGTAGGTGGGCTTAGTCTATTTATATCAAATGCCTTAGGGGCGTTAAACATAGTGGTGAGGTGCCTTCTCTAAGCTGATGACCGCTCTGTGTCCATAGCAGAATTAGCCTATTAATAGATAAACGCCCCCTGGACCCCCAGCCGCTGGCTCGGGCCGCCTGCGGCGGACCCTCGCCTTTTCTTAATTATAAAAAGAAAATTATTATAATTTTTTTTTTTTTTTTAAAAACATTCACACTTTTTTCTCATTCACACTCACATTCACCCACTCATTCACACAGTCTTTTCGGCAACTTAGGCCATTTAAGACTTTAAACGAGATCCGTTATCAATTATTATACATATTGGGGTCCAGGGCATTTATTTAAGCCATTTGGTATCCAAATGCCTTAAATAAAATCTTCGGACTGCCTGGGGTCCGAACCCGCGACGTTCGGTATAGAAGGTAGACGCGCTACCAACTACTCCAAGCCCCGTGGGCAAATTATTATAATATTACTATGTATTCCAATCCAGTGCCTGCTTGAGGATTTGTTTACATTCATGGAATACACAAATGAAAAGAATACAAAAATATTCCTCTGTACATTTCCTATGGGAGAAATCGTAACTTTAGGAATTAATAACTCAAAAAGTTATAGGAATTTCCGGACCCGAGTATTTTTCCGGGACTCTCCATAACCTCCCCTATAAAACTGCAAAATTTCGTTTCAAAATTCCAACGGGAAGTTGGTCAAACAGAGCGTGACAGACGGACAGACAGACAGACAGACGGACGGACGGACGGACGGACAGACAGACGGACACTCCGCAATTATTATATATAGATTTTCTAAAATAAATAGTAAAGAGTCAGGAGCTTCGATTTCATTCTTTATTAGATATAAATACAAATATACAGTATAAATGTATTTATTAACTTGTAAGTGAGATTTGGAGGACAGCAGCCAGGAAGGTAGCCTCTATTTAATTAAACAGACTCCTTTAACAAAACGTTTCGGCTAATTTTATTAACTTGTGATGGGTCACTTTTCTAAAAAAAGTTTTATAAGATTTGCGAATCCTCAGAGCGTCTAAAATTTTATAATAACATACATTTCAAATTTTAGAAAAATTATACAACTGCTGGATATATGAGATTTGAAATCGGGAGGAATAAAACAAACGTTTTATACTTAAATTCAGACGTTTCGATAACCATAATGTTTATCATCTTCAGTGCCAATGAAAGTTTTTTAAGGTGGTCTCTTTCATATATAATAATAATATAGTTATTCATAGGAAGCATAAGCCTAGCACTGGCTAAAAAATTTTCATTGTATACTGAAGATGGTAACCGTTATGGTTACCGAAACGTCTAGATTAAAGTATAAAGGCGTTCCAACAAAACGCTGGTTTTATTCCTCCCAACTTCAATCTTATATTATAGTCTATTATTTTTAAGATATCGATTTGGCCAACTTTTTTGTCCTCTCCAGGTTTATATAATCTAACATCAATGTCTAACATGATATTTAATTATTTTGAAAAAGAACAAACAAGTTGACCAAAACCTATAGAAATAATATGATTTTTTATTACTTAATTTTTCGAGATAAGCATATTTTCGACCCTTCTTTACCTCCAACTTTTTACCTCGGGGAACAGATATCAAGTAATTTTTGTCTTATTGGTGGTGTCAAATCAAGAATCCTGAACATTATAACCAGAACTAAAGCGATGGCTACTTGATCTACTTCATATAGAACTGAAATATTAATAGATATCTAGAAA
>JAKCPI010008774.1:0-11004 GCA_023213315.1 Euborellia annulipes
ATCCTCTTCAAAAGGAGCTTAAATGTGTGAATTTGTGTTATGTATTTAAATAATGTTTTTTATGTAAAAACTATGTATAAACTATTAAAAGAAATAAATGTTTCCCATTTTATTTTTCAGCCGAGGATGTCAACTTGTATTCATAATTAATCAATCAAAAGATAATTAATTTTGAATATGAGTTTTTATTTAACATTTTGAGATTTTTTTGTTTAGATAGTAAGCGATAGCAGAAACCAACACCTGAATGGATTTCTTCAAATGAATTTTGACAACTTATTATGGTGCATCTTTATGAAAAAGTAATTATCTTTTTCTTATTTTTATTAGTATAGTATTGAATTATTATTTTTTTTTTAGAATAAAAAAAAATTGACACTTTTTCTCATTCACACTCACACATATTCACACACAGTAGCGTATCCAGGTGGGGGTGAAGGGGGCGCTCGCCCCCTCCGCCCAAGGCGAATCAAACTTTTGGCGCCCGTCGCGCATCCGCTTTTTCCTAAAATCTCCGGCTTTTTACTTTCTCTTACCTATGTATATATGTAATATCCCAGATAGCACAGTACGTCTTATGTACGTACATAATACGTACTGTGCTATCTGGGATATATATAGAGAAAGTATTGGATTCATGTCAAAAATTCGATGTCGAGATTTTGATGAATCTTCACGTTTTGAGATCCCCTGAATCCAAAAAAGTGGTTTTCGCGACATGGTCTGTCTGTCTGTGTGTGTGTGGGTGGGTGAGTGTGTGTTCAATTTTAAGCATGAAGGAATTGAGCTATGAGGCTGAAATTTTATATTTAAGTTAAACGCCCCCCGGGACCGGAAAAATAAGCTTTTAATCAAAATCGGCCAAAGATTATTAGTACTTTACTGATGTACTTTTTCAGTTTTTTTCGATTTTCTCAAAATTTGCTCCGATTTTTTTTTAAATTCAAAAATCAATTATTTTTAGATACTCTTTAAAATGTATATTCTCATTTTGCAATTGAAATCTTCTGAACACCATTTTACTCTTGTACTCCATAGAAAAGATAGGAGAAATGGTTGCCATGGTAATAAATAGAGACCGGATTTTAAGCAAAATGCTTATTGCTGAATTTTATAAGCAACCATTAGATATTTAATTTCTATACGAATTAGGAAAAACTAAGTGCATTGAGATTGCATTTTTTATGCTTTTTTTGAGTTTTCATGCTTTTTTTCCCTTTCGTGCTTATTTGAACTTATTTTACGAATATTTATAATTTTTTTTTTTTATTAAAAAACTTTTCCCATTCACACACGCATACACCAGGGTATGTAAGGGGGGGGGGGCGCCCCCTCCACCCCCAAATTTTCCAAAAACCCCGCAGTGTGAAAAATATAGCCCTGTAAAAAAAAATTTTTTCCGCAGAGTGAAAAAATTTGGTTCCGCAAAAAAAAAATTTCGCAGGGCGGGGCCGAATAAATTTAGTTTCTTTTAAAAAAAATTTGTATACGCCATTGGTGTGAGTAAAAATTGCTTATTAGATGCTTTTTTTCAACTTATATGCTTATTTAACAACTTTTTATTCAAGTTTTTTATGCTTTTTTAAGCACTTTTTTTCCATTTTTTTATGCTTTTTTGTCCGGCCTCTAGTAATAAAATATATATATTTTCCCATACTTTTAAATTTTACATCTTGAAAATCGAATGTACCGTACTGTCGGAAACTAAATACATGTTGACACAAAAAATCTGGTGTGATAAGCACAGTACACAACTTTCGATTACCGAAGGTAAGAGAAAGTTGTGTGCTGTGCGCCAGTCACACCAGATTTTTTTTGTAATTTCATAATAAATTCATTTTATATCACAAAACCGGAGATTCGAATACTAAAAAAAAAAAGATCGAACGAAAAACGGCACCCCAGTTGAGCTTCGCCCCCTCCTCCCTCAAAGGCTAGCTAGGCCGCTGAGTATTATTTATAAAATAATTAAATAATTTAGGAAATACAATTACAGTAGCGTCCCGTTAATCCGAACTAATTGAAAAAGTTTGGGAACCCCTGATTTATACGATATTTTTATACAAGGTGTATTTAAAAGTACTACTTTCAATAATACTAGGATAAATTAATTAAATGCACATTGGCAACAATCCTGAAAAGATGGCATATTTCAAAAGTAATTTAATCAATTCTATTATAAACTATAAATTTAATTAAATTAATTTTCTAATTAATTATATATTTAATTAAAATTTTTCGTTAAGTTAAAACACTCATTCCAACACTTGGTGTGGTCATTGTCTACCCGTTTTAAGATAAAACCTATAAAATATATCTCTTCCGGTTGGTTGATGACGTTTATATAAGTTATTTTATATATATATACCTATATATATATATATATTTTTTTTTTTTCTCTTCATGTTAAATATTTAACCCTCATTTAATTTATGCTTGTGTTTACATTTTTTCTTTTCTGAAAATAAAAGAGAGGGTAGGAGGTGCTAGATTAAAGGACGAGTTAGTTGGAGGGTAGATTAAAGTGTCTGTGGGAGTAAGAGAGAGAGAGAGAGAGAGAGAGAGACAGACAGACAAAGGGGGTGGGGGTTAAATCTCGTCTGGGCTTAAGGTCTAATCATCGTCGTCTGCATCTGCGTTGATTGGACAAAGGTAATCAAGAGGTGTACGTTTTGTATGACTCTCTAAGTCCTTCCCCTCTGCTTTCGCCCTCCCAACGGAGCCAGTAAAATACTCTATTTAGGAGCTAGAAACAAATTTAACTCGCGCCCTTTAGATGGTAATATTTATTGAAAATTATTAACTTTTGTGAATCATAAAGCTGAGTGTTTTTTCCCCGCCGTTTTTTTCTACCATACTTATTATCATCTTCGTTATTCACCAACTTTTTTTTTACTTTTTCTAGTTTCTAGTCTCGTAATATATTTAACATTTGATTATTAAAACCAGAGAGGAAAAATCCTATTATTCGTAACATAGATGTGAGATTTTTTTGAATCATTTATAAGAGTTATATTTAATAGTAGTATTTTTTCGGGCATATGAATTAATAAATATTTAATAATTTAAAACATTAAAAAATAAATTTTGTTTTTTTTTTACGGCTAATCCGATGCAAGTTTGCAAAGCAAGTTGCTTTCTAGTTGACATGTTCAGTTGCATGCAACTCGCGTTGTAAACTTTGGGAACGCGTTTGTAATGAGTTGCACCGCGTGTAGTTTCCCATTCAAATCAAACTCAACATAAACTGGTTGGCGATTTGTGTCTGCAATGAGTTTTTTTTTAGTTGGACCTTATTGAGAGTACAGTGAGGGACAATATCAAGTCCCACCCATACGTTTTCTACTTGTGATTATTTCATTGTTTTTAAAAAAATATTATATATTTTTTTAATGGAAACTTTCATTGTTCCAACCTAGAAAGTTACCTATAAAGATTTTCATTTTCTTTTATAAAAACAATGAAATAATCACAAGTAGAAAATGCATGGGTGGGGCTTAATATTGTCCCTTTGTACTTGGATGGTGACCACGAGTTACCCGAACTAAGCTTAGTATTTGTTCTAAACCCCCCTTTGCCAACTTTCCCTCTCCCATCAGCAAGTGTCAGCCCTTGGGCTTGGTTTATTCTCATTCGTATCTGATTATAAAATGTCAAAATAGGGATTTAACTCAAAGAAAGAAGTAGAAGAAGGATTATATTATTTTTAATTTAATTAAAAATATAAGCTATCTTTTTTTTCCTGTTTATTATAACAAAATAGAGTTTAAATGGAATTTTTGTCTCTTTTAATAATCTCTACTCTCTAAATCTTTGAGAGGAGCCTCATTTTTTTATTTATCTTCAAATAAGGAACGCCAGAGTTCTTTTAAACTCGTCTTTATTTTTGTTGTTTTAGTTAAATTTTATCAAAAATAAACTGCGTTATAAAGAGATGTTATTGAGTGCCTGTTAATGAAAGTTGTATTATATATAGCAGGCATAGGTTATATATAATTTAGAAAAAGTTTTTAAATAAACAAAAAATTAAAGGGCTGAGGTTTTCGGATGCACTCTTTTCACTGAGAAACGGTTGAGACATAATTGTGAACTTTAAATTTCAAAACCTGTATTTTGATGAAAAAAATAATTTCATTGTAAGATGAAAGTTAATTAAAACTCAAGTTGGAGATAATGTGCAGTATTATGCTTAGTCCTGGATAAGGAGTCTTTTCGACTTCGAAACGTCGAAGAGGGATCCTAAATAAATTTGTCTTGAACATTATCTCAAACTTGAGATTTTAATTAACACCCATCGCACCTTGAATTCATCCGACTCTTCTACACATTCATATGCCATATACAGTAGAATATACGTATTTTTATAACCCAAAACTGTAAACTAGGGGTGAATTAAAGAATTTTTAGGCCTTTATTTCGTCACTTTTTTTCACTTTTCCTGTAAATTTATATTTATTGTAATTCAAATTAATTTTTGTCGTTTAGTACGGAAACGTATCACTGGTCTAGGAACATGAAGTGGTGGAGTGATTTACTTATGGCCATCAAATAACTTATTCATCTCTATCGTGCAGCAGGGGGATTTATGCTAAAAAAATTTTACGGGCAGCCTGGCAACAGAGTAGAGAAACATTCACCAAGATCCTTGCTGTTGAGTAATGCCAAAGGATGGCTGACTTTCGGATGGATGGCTCCAAAAAGCAAGCTTGGGAAACATCTCCCGGTAACCATTTATATATAGAATTCGCTAATGTCCGTCTGTCTGTTTGTCACGCTCTGTTTGACCAACTTCCCGTTGGAATATTGAAACGAAATTTTTTATGCTTAAAGAGGAATTACAGAAAAATTATTTTAATCCCGAAATTCCTATAACTTTTTGAGTTATTAATTCGTAAAGTTACGATTTCTCCCATAGGAAATGTATAGAGAAATATTTATGTCGCCGCCCAAGGCGGGCGGCGCGGCTAGTCAGTATTATAATTACAAAACGCAATTTATAGATGTGATGTTATATTAATAAGAGAGAGATGCAACTAAGGATTTTTCTATATTTATTTAATCCGCACGGCTGACGTTTCGGTTCCGTGTTTGAATCATCTTCAGAGCTGGCGAAAAGTCATTATGAAAGTTTCATAGTGGATCTTATACATTGATGAACTCTCATACAATAAATATATACACAGTATGGGAAGATATATAAGATAATAATAAGATATATAAGATTCACTATGACACATTCATAATGACTTTTTGCCAGTTCTGAAGATAATTCAAACACGGAACTGAAACGTCAGCCGAGAGGATTAAATAAAGAAAAAACCCTATCTCTCATTTTCTACCCTCTTATTAGTATTATAATTATAATTAAACTATTTATAAATTTAAACCCCTAAATGCTCACTGCAGTGTCAAAGAGAAAATCCAATGAAAAAGAGGAGATTTAATATGCATTTATAAAATTTATTTAATTAATTTTCTTTAGGAAGGATATCCAATATTTTAATACAATTTTTATTAATATTAATTTTATTTCTATTTTTTGTCTCCAGCTGAATATTCATGTAATATAATCATAATATGATATTAACAGAATCTTTTTTATTATTTGACCTTTTTTTACGTCTGTCAAATTTAATTCAACATTTAAATACAAAAAATTAAAATTTCCTCGCCATACCTTTTTGCTTTGAAAATAAAACAGCACGTTGTTGATTTTTTTTATAGTTGTCAAAAAAAAAAAGAAGAGCAAAAAAAAGTTCTTTGGTGGTATTTGTAATGTGAGTATTTAATTGTTGCTGATGTTGGTGGTGGTTTTTCGGGAATCGATTTGGCGAGTTTTAAAGAGAGAAGACAACTTGAAGAGCACGTAAAGCTTTGGAGATCAGCCTCGGGGGACAAAGGGTAAGGGGTAAACCTCATACCCTTACCAACTTGCTGACGCTTGACCTAGATCCTCTCCCCGGGGCCTATCTCTCTCTCTTTCTGTTCCCCTAAAAAAAGAGAGGGCAGCGCCTCTAAAAGCCCTCAGAATTCGTCTCTATTTGCCTAGCTTAATATTAATAGATTTCAAATGGAAAACCTGCCAGCCAAATCCTCTCCGGCGAATATAATTTTAGGACAAGAATCCTTTCTTAGAGTTAGTTTATTATTTTCCATAAAAATATATATTTATAAAGGAAGCCATTCTAGAGAAAGCCAATATACATAAATAAATTGGAAAATAAAGACTCGTACCTGTATTACTTTCTTTTACACTTATTTATTTGTTTATTCCATTTCTTCCCCTTACCTCTTTTGAGGTTTTAGGGGTGTACATAATACATGTTCTAATTTACTAGTTAGTATTTACATTTTTGTAATTTCATTTTTTTTAATCAAATATTTCCTATATTTTCATGTTTATTTAAATTAAATGGTGATCAACTAATTAAAATCAATTTTACTACCCAAGATAGACAACTATACACTGAACTTGGAGTATTAAAATGTATTTGCTAAGCAGTATTGTTCTATTGAAATTGCCTAATTCAATTCGAGGTGTAAAATAAAATAAAATTCCACCAAAAACAATTTCGTTTTTGTAGTAATTGATTGGAAAAAATATTTTCGGACCAAATATAATACATTATTTAAATGAATTGGTAAATTAAATAAATTTTAATTCCTAGAATGAGGAGGGCGATTTCTCTGAAGCCATTAAGAAAGTTTTAATCCCCAGGAGCTATACAAAAAGATATTTATGAATAATAAATAAATACATAGCTTTTGTTTTTCATTATTTTATTTGTTATAATAAATTATATAGACTCTATAATAATAAATTATGTTAAAACATACAATATTTTTTAATTATCAATTCAAATACTCTAAAAAAGTAGGCATCACCAGGTGTCGAACCATGGATCTGTCGATTATTACTCAAAACTTTTCAATTCTTTCCTCAATCCCAGAAGGATCCATTATCAGGTTAAAAATTTATAATTATTCTCAGGATAGGTGAGGCCTAGTTCATCGATTTTGTTTAATTAATGGGAAAGAGGCTCTTTTTACTTTCTCTTACCATATATATGAAATATATAGAGAGAAAGTATTGCGATCATATCAAAAATTCGATGTCTAGGTTTTGATGGATATAAGTGGTTCCCGCAAATTGGTCGATATGTTTGTGACAAATATCTTAGGAACGAAAAGAGCTAGGAGATTGAAATTTTATAATTGAGTTAGGCACTCTCCCAAGAGGGGAGGCGGGGTGAAAATAAGCTTTTGAACACTTTACTGATGGACTTTTTCAGTTTTTCTCGATTTTCTCAAAATTTGATCCAACGATTTTGATTAAAATTCATAAAACAACTCTTTTTTAGATGTCCTTTAAAAAGTATATCAGTGATATTTTTCGCGGAAATGGTTTGAAGTACACTTTACTTATGTACTTTTTCTGTTTTTTGCGATTTCCTCAAAATTTGCTTCAACAATTTTTATTAAAATTCATAAATCAAATATTTTTTAGATGCCCTTTAAAAAGTATATCAGTGAAATTTTTCTTGAAAATTGTTTGAAGTACACTTTACTGAAATTGGAAGCATTCGTAGCTCAGAGCCATCTATGAAACGCGTGTTCAAGTTTGGAACTTATGTGCTAAGGACAACTAAATCTATCTTGACACAAAGAAATCTGGTGTGACAAGCACAGTACACAACTTTCCCTTACCTTATTGAAGGTAAGAGAAAGTTGTGTGCTGTGCGACTCCAAGTCAGTCACACCACAATTTTCCTCTATTCTGAATATAAATTTTGCTTTTTTTTTTTTTTTTTTTTTTGTTTAAAAACATTCTCACTTTTTCTCATTCACACTTCCAACCACACACACATTCATACAGTCTTTTCGGCAACTTAGGCCATTGAAGACTTTTGACGATAACCGTTATGAATATATATTATTTAGAGTCCAGGCATTCTTATTTAACAGTTAAGCCATTTGGTATCCAAATGGCTTAAATAAAATCATCGGACTGCCTGGGGTCCGAACCCGCGTCGTTTGGTATACGAGGTTAGCACGCTAACCTCTACTGCAAGCCCCGAGGGCAAATTTTGCTTTCTTAGTATTAGAATTTTTTTTTTTGAGGGACACTTTTTGAAGAACACTTTTTGAGGGTGTGTTAATATGAATTAGGTCAGTAGATTTACACACTTCAAAAATGTATTTAATTATCCCTTTATTGAGAAATTAAATTTCGCTGATTAAAGAGAGGGGTTTCTTTTTTTTTTTTGTTTCCTGATTCTTAATTTTTAGGACACGCACTTGATCTGTGTCGGACCCTCACTCTATCTCTCTCCCTCCTCCTTCGGGTGTCTTTAACAGAGAAATTGCCTCGCTTTGAAATCTGCGACCCTTTTTAGATTTTAGGGATTTTTTTTCTTTCCCTTTTGTACTTCGTTAAAGATTTGTATTCTGTCGATAAACCACCACCACTGGTCCATCGTGGCACGGAATCCAAGAGCAAGGGGGTGGTCCGTGACTAGAATGCGAGTTCAAACCCCCACCCTTTCTCAGATTCCGTGACTGGTGCTAAGTTTACTTTATTATCGGCAATACTAATTTTTTTCGAACTCTAACAAGCGGGAAATTAATTTCTTAGCGCAATGAAAAATCCCGTTATATTATAGGCCTATATTAAGAGAGAAAAATACATTCTTTTCTTTCTCTAATATAAATTCTATCTATATATTAACTAGATAGAGCCTTGTTTGAAAAAGATGGAATTTTTCAAATATTGCTCAAATAGACTGTTTACAGTGACTCTCTGAAATAAAAAAAAATTAATTTTTTAGTTTTTGATATATTTTGTTCACACACAATCTAAAAAAGTTTGGACTAAACTCATATATCCGCCACCGAGCTCTTATAATTCTTCCTTATTCATTATATTTCTTAAATTGAATTAATTATCATGAAAAATTAAAATAGATTCACAAAGTTGCATGATGGGATTAGTCATATGAGATGAGAAATTATAATATTTAAATGATATATTTTTTATAAATCATATTTAATAAGAGAATTTTCGTAAAATGAAATTTAATTAGCTATGAAATTACTCTTTAATTTAAATTGTAAATAAAAGCTTTTTATGTATTTTACAAAAACGAGATTTTTATTTTCATATTAAATAATGTTATCTTTTTTATTAGTAAAAAATAAAAACAGAACGAATATTTAGAGAAATAACAGTAGAATATTCAATTAGAGATAAATTCACTTGTTATTAGTATGTGATTGTCATCCATCACCAGTTACCCGATCTAAGGATCTCTGTCTTTAAAATTCCCTATAAGGATAAGATTAAGACAAAAGCAAAAAAAATTTAATAGCGAAATGTACAAATTTTTCCATTAATTTAATAGAATAGTTTTTTTGGAAGCAATTTATTGTTTAAAAAAATTAAGAAATACATTTCTCAAGTTAAATTGTAGGCGCCTGCTGTTAGGCAACCAGTTTGGTTCGTCTGGCTCTTAGCATATATAGAGTCCAGGGGGGTTCCTACGAAAAATATTTTTACTTCTTATTTTGTTTCCGAATCCGATATTTAATTCAATTATTCATCTAGGCATTTAAACTTTCTATTAAGTCTTATTTATTGATTTCCAGATAATAAAAAAATATATTATAAAAAACAGATAATACAATTAACCAATACTACTAAAAATTTCTCAATGAGCTATAATCACTACTGAAATATTTATTTTTTGAAGATATGAGTAGGATGGCAGCCAGGAAAGAAATCAGACAAAAAATTCAATCAATTTTTGGTCTGTATTTCATTAACCATCGATTGTCCTGAGGAAGGGCGCGATTTGCGTCCGAAACGTCGGCGATCGTAATAAAATTAGATAAAAATTGATTGAATTTTTTGTCTGATTTCTTTCCTGGCTGCCATCCTACTCATATCTTCTAATAGTTCAGCCATCATCTCAATATTATTTATTTTTTGACATCTAAGGCCATTAGACCTATTCAAATTCATTGGTAACTAGAATAATTTGAATAAATAATTTTCATACACGACAAGAAGCGAACTTCTAATCCAAAGGACAAGAAGAGAGTTGAGCTAAGATAAATTAAATAATTATTAAAACCGAACCTCACTCATCGCTGTTTCTCATTGCATGCTTTTTGTTTTAATTGCGCTTTTTGGGATGCAATTTTAACAAAATTATAATTAGAAAGAAAAAGAATTCATTGTGTCTATTTAGTCAGAATAAATGAACATTTCTTTTTTAACAAATCCAAGACCCATGTTTAATTATTTTGAAATTCAATGGTTCAGAACACAGTTTGTTATTTTTAAATCCTCTTTAATTAAATACCCACACACATACACAACGAGATAGTTAAATTCTCCGTCTGTTTTTTTTTTTTTTTTTTTATTTATTTATTAGTAATAGAGTTTTGTATAATAGAAAATTTCGCAAATAACCTTCATTTTTATAGTCACAAGCATTTCCCTATATATAGATTGACCTTTAGCCGAGATTTTTTTTTTTTTAATTTTTTTTTACTTCAGGAAGATTCTAATTAAAATTGACATGGACATTAAAACACGAACGAGAGGAGAGAGAGGGAACAAAGTTAAAGGAAGGAGACTGGCAGTCAAAGTGATATGAATGAACACAACCAGAAAGACACCCAAATGGGCCTGGCCTGGGGTCTCTAATCATAATGGATAACCTACCGGGAATGGAACCGACCTGCCCTTTGTAATTATTTTGTTCTTTTTATCCATCCTCTTTGTTCGTAGTTATTTCTTAAACTAACATGCCTGTCACATATTCAATCGGAGTTTTTTTTTTTTAAGGCAAAATTTAAAAAAAAAATTCGCTTTGTTGAACTTGGTATAAATTCTTGTTTATAATTAATTGGTAAAAATAATAACAGTTAAATTTATTACTGGTGGCACATCAAAATCGTTAGAGTCAATTTTGAGAAAATAAAATAAAAAGTGGAAAA